>JAQGAP010000025.1:0-116673 GCA_034697805.1 Orchesella bifasciata
TACTATTTGTTCCTAAAAATCACAAAAATGCATAAAGATAAATTCAAGGTATGCTCGTGTCTTCTCTCTCAGCTACACACACATTATTTCACTAGTAGATATTTTCTCTCTTTTTACTACATTCCACATTCTTGTCCATTTGTACACTACAACATCGTGATTCGTGATCATCATCATCAACGTCCTTTCCTCATTCCATGCGTATGTACGTACAATACAATAATACATGAAGCCTTTTTACTACGAAGACGACCCTGCTCTCCTTTCTCTTGCCCTATATTATGTATGCATATATTTTTAATAAATTTACTCCTCTTTGCCTTTCTCCTCCATCTACACCGCTAGCTGTTGTATTAAGCATGTATGGGAAAATGCACAAGGTACACACATGCCTTCATGTTGTACGTTTCCCTTTCCAAACCTTTAAAAATGGTGAAATCCACGAGAAGGAGAAATAACTGTTACGTGATATGGTTAAGCATTTTGTTGCAAGGAGAAAGAAGAGAAGAAAGATTATTGGGAAAATTGGGATCTCCGGTTCGGCTAGTTCCGTGAGTTAACCTTTTTTGTATCCAATTCCAATTCTTAAAAAGCAGCTTTCCCTTTCCTGGTTCTCGGTGTGCTATGCATATTTTTGTATTATGGATGTATGCAGTTTAATATCTCCACTTCTCTTCTCCTGACTTTTATTTCTATCTGCTAATGGAATCTACTGGTGAAGCTTGAGGATACGTAAGCAACGGGGAGAAAGTCAAGTAAAAGCCCTTGATTAGATTACATTTTATCGTTGATGTTGATGACGCCAACAACCTGATTGTGTTTCCCCCATGTACGCAACAGTCACATCAATCAAAAGTATGTAGCTTCGGAGAAAAATAACAAACTGCTTATGCAACCCTGTATTCCACACACATCTATTGGATTGCTACGTGGAAAACAAACATACAAAGTAGATTACTTTCACCGATGTTTCCAATCAAGACCCACTGGATGACGTTTCAACTTGTAACTTGAAATGTAAACAACAAGTTGAATCAAGGAACACCATCAGAATAGACTTGGCATTAGCGTCAGAAAAGCAAATCTTTCACTCCCTTTCATGTTAGTATGGAATTTCGTTGATGATAAAATAAGACTTGTACGAAACTCATGTATATATCGTACAGACGTAAGTTATGGATCAAATTTAGCAGCTAATAATATTACATATTACAACGAAAAGGCATTTCCTAGAATTTCAAAAAAAATGTTCGTTTGATACCAAGTAATAAAAAGCCACTTTCCAACTACGTGTAAAGGGCATAAGAAAAAGTGTGATATAAGGTGCTAAAGAATGGCGTCATCAGATGACCTTGAAAAGTCTCGCTGGACTACTACTACTACATGTTGTATTTTACAACTATATAACCAGGTATGCAGCCAACAAGATAGGAACAGGCAACGAAAAGTACCTATGCCTAAAACCTACGTATACACATGTGCCCAAGGTAAAAGTAAATAGGGCTTGATTGCGAGTAAGGCTTGTACGGAGAAAGTTTTACATGGTGCACGAAATGAAGAGAGCCGTGAAATTATTGTTAAATTGCTTTGTCGTGTGACACGGATATTTTCATAACAAAATGTCATTCATTACAGGTGAAGTGCTGGAGAAGCACACAAGCAGAGAACTTTTTGAGACTCTCTCTCGCTTGTTTATAAATAGTTGTATCGTGAAACCCATTTCGGGTTTATAATTAGATTTATGCATGTATGTTTTTATGATGTCGCAACTACATTAAAAAGGATATGATGATGATGGTGGTGCGGTTTTGCTGACGGTGTAGTGTTCACTCAGCCCAAAAGTTGTTTGACGCAACTGGCTGTTGTGAGAACGGAACAACGAAGACAAAGACGACAGATCAGACAGATTTTGTAGAACGCTGACCTTTTGTTAAAGTGAAGACCTGACTCGGCTTATACAAATTTGTTCCGTTCCGACCTTCCTTGATTGATCAAGTATAATAAACACGCCATGTATGTCTGTATGCTCGTTCGTCATAATTTCTTTGCTATTTCAACAATTTAGTTTCCCAACTTTAGAAAATTCCAGGAAGAGCACGTTTATTGCTTGTTAACCTTTCCCCTTATAACATTTTCCCGATGTGAGTGAAAGCCCTTGCTAAGAATCAATGCTCACCTTAGAAAGTGTCGGCTCGGCACAGGTAGATAGACGTTGGATCATATTATATCTTGTGCTTCTATTCTATTGTTCAGCGAGCTTGCTCTGGAAACAGGATGATGACGGTACAATTGCTCCTGAATGTTTTATAATTCCACGCTACAGATAAAAGGCGTCACTATCCATATTCGTTCGCTTGCGTATCTGATAAAATATAAAGTACGTACTATTATGAAATTTACAATGACGCAAAATGCGACCTCCACTTCTTATTAATTCAGTAAGTTGCTTAAAATGACCCAAGGCATTTCATTTGACTTTTTCTCAAAATTCGTTTAATCTAACTAAACTAGTTCCATCAACAATACATAAAATGTTGGAACTTTCACATGCGAACAAAGTTTAATCTAATGCATATACACATTACAAATTAGAAATACGTTGAAATAAAAATGTCGCTCCGAACGTCATCATTTTGATTCTCTTTAATACTTACTTTCAATTTTTAATTAAATTGTTCGAAATACTTGGAACACAACGGATGTCTGCTTTAAATTGGATTATGATTGTCATGCTGAAACTGATTTGTTCTTGTGCATTTGTTTGAGTTTTCGATACACATTGAAGCATGAAGATCTTGGAATGGAAGCTATCTGTATGAACATGAACATAGTACGAATGTGCTCTATAATTTCATACTGCCACAAGCAAAACACCCAGAATAAATGGGATGTAGTTAGGACAGCCCCCTCAAGTTTATTGTGAGAGACCTCCATTCGACAACAACCGAACTTTCTCCAGCCCACAACTTTTCTTCCTTGCAACTTTCTTCCTGTTCCAGCCAGAATTCGCTTTCCCTTGATACATACATTATACCCGAGTCTCCATCCATTCGTTGTCGTTCCCCCAAAATAGCCCAACTTTCTCTTGAACCACAATGGTTACGCATTCACCATGCACAATCCGACTATCCCTTCCCAAGTCAGCCCTTGACAACTGGTCCTTCTTCGGGTACTTTTGTTCCTTTACGAGAAAAGAGAGGCAGGCAGGCCGAAGCCACAGTGTGCTTGTTCGTTCTGTAAAGGCATTCCAACATAACTGCCTCGAGCTTTCCATTACACATTTTTCCTTTTTGAAGCTTAAGTATTGATTGTGTGTGCAACTGTGCATACATATAGCTCATATGATTCCAGCATTCACGTTGTACCCTATTTTGTATACAATGTGGGTTGTGTTAGGCCCTGGAAAAAAACGAGCGAGATATCCTGATATTGATGTGAATGGAGAAAGTAGCAGGAACGAAACGGGTGTGTGTTTTACCCTAAAAACCATGATAATATGACCATGATAGTCTTCTTGGGAGAATGAGAATAGAATGAAAAACTGTTTTCTCAGCCATCCTTCTCATCACAGCCCACCACCCAATATCACCTCGTGAATTTTTATGCACTAGATTAGTAGCCCAATCGAAACTAGAGCAAATCACGAGCCGTAATTTTGATAATGCAAATGTAAGTAAATCTTGAAAGGTTTCTTGAGTGCGTATCATCATCATCATCATCATCATCAGCGAAAGTTTTTGGTGAACGTGAGCATTCTATTCATTCTGAGAGAGACATACAGATAGGAGTTGCATGGGCAAGATATAAAAGTATTTGTTTTCATCTGCGTAGGCAAACACACTTTCCTAACCCAATAACCAAAACATAACTTCGACAACAAATTAACCAAAGGGGAAATTATGTACATTAGGGGATATCTAAAGATCAGTTTCAATTGTGATTTTGTTGTGCTTTTGACAATTATGTGATTTGGACGAATGTCCTACCCGTAGCTTTAATTGTGGTGTGCCCATCCCTTAAATCGTTGATAAACTAAGATTTTAAGATACGTCGAGTGGAATAACAAATAAATTTGCAAACTCCATTTAGCCAAAAGTAAATCCCTGATAAGGGACACAGAGATTTAATAGTGAAGACATGTCGGCCGCCGCAAATGCAAAGAAGATTGAGGAGGCTCAGGAGCACATTAAAAATGCTGAAAAATGGTAATTAATCAGTCCTTCCCGTATTGATTTGATGAAGGAAGATAAACTGATAAGGTTAATTCTCTGTTTGTTTCATAGTTTAAAGACAACGCTACTTAAATGGAAGGCAGATTATGATATCGCAGCTGACGCGTATAATAAAGCAGGTATGGATGGATGGAAGAAATTTAAAGAATAATCAATTCGACATGACATTGTGAGCTAATTCGTTTTAAATGCATTTTACTGTGAACATTATTGCAGCGGCGTGTTACAGAAGTACTAAATCATATCAAGAATGCAAGGATTGTCTGATGAAGGCTGCTGATTGTTATAAGAAAAACAACAGGTAGTTAGCAAAAATGATTCTGAAAATGGTTGGCTCATTATTTGTGCTTTGTCGTACGATGTCTTTACTGATTGGTGAAATTTATTTTGTATATAGCCTTTTCTCGGCAGCAAGGTGTTATGACCAGGCAGGATTAGTTTGTAAGGAACTTGGACAACTGGAAGAGATTGCTTCATTAGCGGAGCGAGCATGTATCATGTATCAGCAACATGGGTCTCCGGATGCTGGAGCATTGTGCTTGGATAGGGCTGCCAAGATGATTGAAACGCAATTTCCAGAACGAGCTGTCGATTTGTACAAGAGAGGCGTGGATGTGGTTATGGTATGCCAAATTTTCTTTCGATGGAAGTGAAACTTCTTACAGTTGAAATAGAACCAGTTGTATTTTTGTTGGAATATTTGTAGATTGAGGACAGGCCTAGACAAGCATCAGAATTTTGTGCAAAATTCTCCAGACTTTTGGTCCGTCTTAAAATGTATGATGAGGCTGCGGACGCAATCAGAAGAGAGATTAGTCTTAATCAGCAAAGTGAAAACATTCCAGCAATAGGACGTCTCGTCGTCGCTCTCGTTCTTGTTCAACTTGCTCGAGAAGATTATGTCGCCGCTGAGAAGGCGTTCAAGGAATGGGGTAATAACTGTGAAGTGGAGGAGATTGTGGCAATGGAAACACTGCTTCGGGGATATGATGAGGAGGATGCGGAAGTGGCACGTAAAGCACTCCACAGTCCCTTTATCAGGCATATGGATGTGGAATATGCAAAGTAGGAATTGAATAATATTTTTCAGTTCATCAGCCTATTTTTGACATCGTACACATAAACCACTTTAATTAAACTATTTTCGTTGTTTTCTTGCAGGCTTGCCAGAGACTTGAAGCTACCACAAGGCATTGTAGCACCGAGCAAATCTCAAGTTCGAGAAAATGCTGCTCCGAGTTACAAATCCGTTGCGGACGCCGCTCAACAAGACGATGACGAGGGAGACACTCAAGGTGGCCTGTGCTAAAAGTCAAGTTTCAATAATCCCTTATTCCTTACTTACAATAAAATACATCGTAGTAGTCAGAAGACAGCAATTTTCTTGTCGTGATGTGCTATAATAAGGATCATTGCATGGTCATAAAATCGTTGGTTTATTAGGATTAGGACATCCATCACTATATTATAGGATAAAATAATTATTATTCATGTAGAGGTTACTTTATCACACTTTTCATGAATGGAAATCGAAATTATGATGTCGTATGTCGTGCACGGTCGCAGATTGTTACATAAGTAGACAAGAAAAAGAAACGAATATGATATATGTGGCAAGTTTGCTGCTAACGGTTCTGAAGAAAGCAAGGAATATACATAACGATAATATGCATATTTAAGAAGAAATAGAAAAGAGTATAAAGTGAAAGATATTGGGAATTTTCTTCACACATCTATTTATGGAGGCGGATGATATGTATTGTTAGTAAGTATTACTTAAAAGTACTATGCACGTCATGCCATTTTGCTGTAAAAACTAAGGATTCTTGAGTTTTGTATTATTTTTTACGAGCCAATTATTCACTGTATACGTATTGATATCAAAGAACGAATTATTTAATTTCCAATTCGATTCGCAATGTTTATCAAAGATATTAGACAACGAAAATTTGGCTGTTTAGAACCATTAGCAATGCCGTTGTATGCTCTTATCTTCTGTTTTAAAGTGAATAAAGTAATTTAAAAGACGCAAATCTGGATTGATTTCAATGAACGAGAGAATAAAATTATTTCAGGTTTCCATCAACCAATACTATCTTCCTCCTTATTTATTTGAACAGAAATTGTTTACTACAAACATATTTATCCAAAACTTTAAACATTGAAAAATGAAAGAATTTTGCACATTTCATTGTGAAGATGGTGGTTTATATAAGTTTCAACTTATCAATGAATTATTATATGGTTTTTTGGTGCATGTTAGAAAACAGGCAGTAGTGCAACGTAATGTTGAATGTTATGTTTGTGATTTTTTACTACATACACAATCATATCTCATTTACTTGAATTTTGAATTACATGAACTGTTTCTGTCACTAATGATAGACCGCATTAGCACAACTAATAACAATATTATATAAACTATTAAATAACAATAATTTTAGTTAGTTGAATACAATAACCTAATATATGAATATATATGCACCTCAACAATAAAATTATGAATCAAAAATCTGTTTATTTTGATGTGTCCCATTCCCAACAAATACGTACTACAAAATATCCAACCCTTCGTCAAAAAATATCTACCTAAAACGGTATAAAAATCATAATCTGCCAAACAAAAACATTGCCTTCCATTTCTAAAACTTGTTACGTACAGAACCGAACAGTTTTTGAGTTGAGCACTGAAAATTACATTAAAACGTTAAGTATGAATAATATTAATTCATTTTTACAGTTGCATTTGATATAGTAGTACTGCGAAAACCATTCCCTTTCCCAACTTATCCCTTCGTGTACAAGAAAAAGGATAGCCAAACCATTTTACTTACTTTTTTTCAACTGGTAATATCACCATTGTAAATAACAAATTAAATTATTTATGAACATGGATGAAAATATTAGGAAACAATTAAAATATAAACATGTTTTCGAACATTGCTTCCTTCGTTTGCTGCATTCCATTAAAAAAACATTACTACAACTATAAAACACTTCACACATAAATTAAACCTTTAAAACTTCCGTAATTACGCATCCGTTTTACTTACATTATTAACCCATGTTTATGTACATGTCGTGGATTGAATAATAATACATTATTTAAAAGTACAACAACACTATAATTTGTTTACAAAAACCATACACCGATCTTCTTTTTTTTAGTTTTCTGAACCTTAAAGCGAGTGGCTACTACGTTGTTGTTAAATAGAGTACTTTGTGATTTCCGATATACGAAAATAGGCTCTTACACAAAAAATTAAACTTGATGATTGCATACATTATTTTTCTTTAATGTTTGTTTTGTGGAAGGCACGAGAACGAGATTAAATGTTTTGTTTGGTGGAGCCAGTGACATTACAGTAATTTATCAACTATTTATCAATAAACAATATATTATGTAGCATCAAGCTTGTCGTTTCTTTGTTTTTAGATCATTGAATGTGTACATGTCGTTTCTCACATTAACTTACATGTTCACTTCCAAGAAGTCCTTACAACATCTTTATGTACAAATACCGTGTTCAATTATTTATTAATCCGATATATTACTAGCGATTATAGGAGCTCATCGTAAATTCTCTAAAATTGCGTGGGTGGACAGCTAAAATCGCAGTGTTGTTTGCTAGTTAACATCTTCATCAGCTCTAAATTTGATAAACCGTTTTCAGGTACACATTTGTTACTTTTGACGGGAACAGTTACAATAAATCCTAAGTTTATAAAATAGTTTAGCTTCAATTTAATTTTCGCTAGTATAATTTATTCTCACATGGAACTCGGTTTCGGAAGACCTAGTTTAGTTCTAGGTTTCCGTTTCTTATCCGATTTCTCATGGTACTCTTGAAAACAGGGTACAATACATAGATTAATATGACATTCTGGACAAAAATACTTTGTCTTTCGTCTCAAAACTCGACCGCAACTATCTACAGAGTTCCAACAAAAGTTACATCCTAATGCTGGCCCCGGTCTGAGAGCCGGACAATGGCCTGACCTGTGAACAAGCTGACCTTCTGATGGCGAACCTAACGAGCTCAAATCTTTTGATACGGAGCTATCCTTTGCTGACGACGCGGACAAGCTGTGCTGTAGTTGGTGAGGAGGCTGCTGGGACGGAGACTCTGTTAGGCTTCTACTGGGTCCTACTTCCTTCAGGGTAATACTTATACTCTCGCCTTGGCTATGTGCCCTTTCATCTTTCAAGAGAATAGGGCTTCCGCTCCTATTCTCTCCTCCGGAAGCAGGTACAAACTGGATCATGGGAGCTTCAACAAGATAGGCTGCTGAAGCTGACTCTTCGTCCCGAACAAATTGGTCACTTTTCAGAATGTGAAATAGCTGACCTCTTCCAACTATACTATATGAAGGAGCTGACCTCGAAGAGGAGGATTGTACAGGTTGTGAATGTTGTCTCCGTATCACAGGATTTCCAGACGAGGAGGGTGCGACTGTTCCCTCATCCTCAGAAGAATAGTAGTGATGATGATGACTTGGAAGCAAAGGTTGTGAAATTTGTTTCACAAGATGTCCTTGTGAATGTGATGAGGATGATGATGATCCTGCCATTCTTACAGTAATGGTGGGAGTTACAGAATCACCAACTGTTGGAACCGTCAGCAGAGTTGTTGTGGCAGACGTATTGACGACAGAAGAAGGGGACGCAGTTGAGACAGATGCAGAACCGGCTGATTGAAGGACAGAAGGATGAGGATGAGAACTAGCTTCAGGATTATTATTACCTTCTGATTTTGGACTTGGTATATGTTGAGGACTTCCTGGAGGTGTAGGTGAACACTGACTCACTCTTACAATGGGAACAGTGGGTTTCTGCGAAGGGGACGATGAATTTAGAGGTATGGAGGTGGGAACAGTTGTACTGATACAAGAAACTTCATGCTCTACCGATGCAGATCTTGCTTGGTGGTGTTGATGTTGTTGTTGTTGAGGTTCAAAACATGATGAAGTCCTGATATATGGCTCCCCTGTATCACTTGAGTATCCTTGTTCTTCAGGTCCCCCAACCCCACACCCATCATCTCGTCCTCTCCCTGGCGAAGATTCATTGTCAAGTCGCTTGATTCGTGGTTGTCGTAGTAAGGGACGTCCCCGACGTCGCTTCCCGATGAGCGCGCCTACGACACCAAAGAGATAATACAAATGTATAATTAAGGCATACAAAAGCATAATTATAGCACAAAAGTACACACAAGAATTCAGAATCTAAAAGAGACAGATCACATCAAGTTAAAATGAATACTGATTTTGTATGTGAAGAGTCAAGTTCTGTCACTGTCTTGCATCTGGGTTCGATTATAATATGAACAGTCGTGTAAAGCGAGTAGTTTTCAAGCAGTCGCATGCCGTATTTTTGTACCTTTGTTTTAATTAGTCAGTGAGTTTTTTTTGTCAGAAACAACATGTCTTCTAGTCTAAACTGTATAAATCACAAACAAGTCCGTCTTCAAAAGGACAGAAGAAGAATTTACATAATAACATTACGTCTGAAGGAAGGGAATGAGAAAAAACAGGATAAGATTGCATAATGTTTAAAGGGGAGACCGTTGGTGGGAGTTGCCGTTCTGAAGTTGTTGCTGTTGCTGGTAAGGCGTCTCACTGGAGGAAATGCCCATTTCTTTCAAACGTAAATACAAAGTGCTCTTTGGAATGCCACATATTTTGGCTGCCTTCAAAATGCTTGCTTTTCCCGATGTCACTAAATTCACTGCGTCTTGAAACTTTTTCTTAAACTGAGGTTCGAAGTAATTCCGGGACGCCTTGCGTCTAGGTTCCATTGTGCCAATGGATGGCTTATTAAAGCTACCTCCACTTACACTGTTACCTTTTCCAATGTTTCCTATAATCAAGTTAAAAAGTGAAAACAAAAATATTTAGCATCAAACAGCCTACACGCCATTTGCAAAGTGGATATCGACCATCTCAGCCTTCATCAAACATCATCAACTGTTGGTTGATTTGCGGTGCAGGTGCATTCTAGCCTAAATCAAAGTGCTAACGAACGAACGAACGATTCAGAGCAGCCTACCTCCAAAACTAATTACACAACATAAATAAATGGAGGCACACAAATACGGCATGCAAGAAGCCTGAATGACACAGCAAAACGTGACGGGCGATATTAAAAGGGTGACAAATTAGACCATACGGGGTCATGTTCCAGATGGTAGGTCACATAATTGAATTGAACAGTAACATGAAAATGACAATTCTTTGTAAGTGGTAGTACGGTACATTATTTAAGTGGATATTCATTCACCCCAAGTTTCCTAGACATAACCCCGAACTCCTTTCCGCGCCTCCAAAGATAAGTTGTGGAAAACCCAAACTTTTTTGCTGCTTCCCGGTAAGAAGCACCAGTTTTTAAATATTCCATTGCTTCCATGAGTCGGGCGTTTTCTTCCTCTGTCACAACTACTTCTTTTCTCGAAACAACGGGCGATAATATCCCGTATCCTCCTTCATTAACAATATCACGTCTATTATCATCGCATTTCTAAAGCGTGAGCTAGCACCAGACCCATACTAATGCGTTAGTAGCACCGTTAAAACTTAATGGCTATTTCAAGCACCATACATACGGATCTTTGATTTGATCAGATACTAATAATAAACATAAAATGGATAAATGCAGAATGGCAGAATGTACAGCAGCTAATTTGTTCCCTAAATCTCAAACTCAACTTACAATAAAGTTTATAATTAAAGCCAACTGTCGATCACCATTTTTTTTTCGCCATATGTACAATTTGGACATCCGCATACACACGATTAAATACCCCACACAAAATATTATTGCATTCTTGAAGACTGAGATGGCATTAAAGCACAAAAAGTTGTATAATCATTTCATATTAAATGATATTAGTAAAATATTAGTTGAAAATGGTCAAACATTTTGAAATGATAAGTAAATAAATAGGAATTACGTGATGTGAAATTTTTTATCGGCTGTTGTTGACGATAGAGAGACAAAGAATGGCCCACTCCAACAAATTGTCTTGTTGCATTGTTGTTGTTGTTATTATTATTATTATGCTGTCTGCTCATCTTAACTTTGGGAAGAAGTTTTCGGAGAGGAACATGGGGCCTTTCGAACTGAGTTGGTGTCTTGCTATCTCCTGTTCCAGATTGGCTATAGCTGTCTTCTGTATCATACTGATCGGCATTACTTTGATCGTCTTCGTAATACAAATCAACGGGCTCCTCATCGTCATCATCAACCTGATCT
Source organism: Orchesella bifasciata (assembly GCA_034697805.1). Taxonomy (NCBI): domain Eukaryota; kingdom Metazoa; phylum Arthropoda; class Collembola; order Entomobryomorpha; family Orchesellidae; genus Orchesella; species Orchesella bifasciata. The sequence goes on from JAQGAP010000025.1 coordinate 11,485, forward strand.
TCCATATAAGAACCATGAACTCCCTCAATCTTGACACCATCGACTACGCTTAGATCATCATAGCCTAATTGACAACCACAAAAAGCAGACGAGAGCCATAAATAAACAAACAAAACATACACCGCAAAATAAATAAATAAATTAATTAATGAAGTAAAATAATTAGATACACGTTCTCCAGCAGCACGCACGCAAGTCATACAAATAAATATATAGCCAAAACGCTTTGCTTGCCAAAAAAATTAATTAAACAACACACAACAAAAATAATTGTTTAAGCAGGCGATCGAATGCAGAAGAGGCATCTTTCCAATTGTTCAAATAAATAAATAAATATTAAATAAATAAAAAATGAAAAATATTAATCAAAACTCTGGATAAGAGCTAAAATTATTGGGCCTTAAATCGACGAACAGAGTTTGATTATTGCATGCAAATTGCACTCTCAATCTCATTATTTACACAAGGTTTCACAACTGTGTTTCTGGTTGGACAAACTGACCTTTGGTACGGAGCACCCATCTACATAATCAGATATTCTTCAGCATTCTTGAAAGTAGTTACTGAATAAATACAATTGACATTTAAGCTGACAAAAAATTATACAGTTTGTCTTTTATACAGTCGTCATTTACGGATTCAAAGTCAGGTTTAGTCCAATCCGTCAAATACTTGGTTGAACAACACGTATGACAAAAACATGTAAGATATATATAGGTTTATTCTAAAAGGTATCTAAAAAATCTTGCTTTACCTCCGTCTTGTCCCAAATTACTGTCATCCATTCCCGAATGCTCCACATATGAACTCTGATCCTGTCAATGTCAACAAATAAAGTCAATTTCCACCATAGTTAGAAGAAATCGTCGCACTGCACTGATCATTATAAATTTATTATTATCATACCATTGCTGATTCTACGTTGTTAGCGTTTTTGCTCCGCTGATACCCATCGTCTAAACTTCTAGATTTTGGAAGTAGTGCATTCGCTGCAGTGAGTGGTGGAGGACCTGGACGCAAGGTAGCTTGAGGTTGGTCGTTTGATGAAATATCGCTACCAATCCCTTCATCCACAGATCGGCTAACTGACGTTCCCACGCCTGATTCGAATGAACTTCCTCCAGAATTTGGAACGTCTCCTATTGAACATACAATATTATATTATTTAATTGCTAATTGTTCGGTATTCGTAATATTATGATAAAGAATATTTCGTAGAATAACAAAATTTCGTATCTAATCACCATTTGTACTTGCAGAACCAGAATTAAATGGAATATTGGCACTAGCGGATTTCTTAAGTTTCTTCCGGACCGGAAAGTCACTTGCATTCTCAGACGGCTCAGCAGGAGAGGGCCAAGAGCGCACTGCTGATCCAGACATAATAAGTGGCGGTGGAGGCTGTGTGCGCGTCACAGGAGCTGGAGATGAATTTTCCACTGGGCTACTACATCTTCCTGCTAGGCTGACCCGTTTAAACTCATCTGCAGGTACTTCGGCCAGCCCTTTTACCTGAAGTGTTGCTGCTGTCTGTAAATGTGAGATATTTTTTAAACCAGTTAAAATCGGACATCTATCAAAAAATTATTTCACAGCGAGTTAAGTATCATCTACCTGAATAATTTCATTAATCCTGTCGACTTCAATATTAACTTCACCATTGTAAATGAAAGTAACAATGGCTCGGAGGTCGGTGTACTGAACATCTTTGAGAATGACCACAGGGTGCTTGCAAGGATTACTCTCGAACACTCCCTGTAATCAAATTTATATTTTATTTATTCCAAACTGCATATAATATCCATACTAAAAATGTTATCAAGATTAATTATTATTTACCTCGAAATAAGGAGAGCACGCGGAAAGTATAATCCTATGCGCTTGGATCCGGGTTCCTTCTGCAGACACTAATGTCACATCTGCAAAAGATTCTTTGGGCAGCAACGACGACAAAAAGGACACCATATTCGGTTGGTGGTTATTCCATCTCAAACAATACTCTCTCGAACTCCCTCCTCCACCTGAACCTCCAGCGTCCAGTGCCATTTCGAAATCGTTTCCAATAAAAACACAAACTCGGAAAAACTCAAAATTCAAAATCCTCGGTCCCAATTGGAAATCACAATCAAATAGATTATCGATGATCGTCAAATTTATCACATTTTCGCAAGTCGATAAGTCTCCAACTTTCAACTTTGTTCCACCACCCCTGAGAGTCTCTCCACCAAAATAATATGTTTGTCAATGCACTAATGTTTACAGGTGAATGCACTCTCTTAACACATTACATGATACTCTTCCACCTGATACCATATTGTTATCCCCACACCACTATCTGTTTTCCCCTCCACAAATAAAGGGAAATTCCAATCAAATAGTGGAAACTATAATTGACGGAGGACTAACTGATCTTTCTCTCTCCTTCCCAATATGTTATCTATATTAAAGTGTGTAAACATTAAACCAAAATCGAACAGTAGTAAATACACAACAACTATAACTATAAGTACAAGACATATATATAATGGTCGAGTCAACTCCACGAAAAAACTTGTTCTCTCTCTCTCTTTTTGATGTTGATTTACTATCCTGTTTCTTGTTGGTGTTGCTGAGAGCAAATATCTTATAGTTTTTTTTATGTATAAAAAAGTGCATATATACTTCAAATGTCTTGTGTGTATGAAAAAGGAAAAATTCTTTTGATCCTCCTCATTCGCATCATCTCATTTACAGTATCTCAATGTACAGAAGAGGGAATCTCTCATCCGTCCGTTCCGTAAGTACATTTTCTTGATGATGATGTTGATGACGAGACGATGCCTTCGTTATTTCGTTCTCTCTATTTTCTTCTTGTGCCACTTGTGGTCAAAATCTCCTTTCCTTCACATCCTGGTGGAGATGGTGGTTGGTGATGATGATACGGAGGAGCTAGCGCAAAGGGAAAGGGAACTGTAGACAGCAGCCAAAGACAACAATGCAAAGGGAAGAGAAACCAGTCCGCATATTCAGCTCAACATGAAACAACATCACATCACACACCGACAACAATCAACTGTGACGATGAAGAAGAGGAAAGGATGATGGTGGTTGGTGGAGGGAGTTGGAAGGATTGTTACCACCATATCCGTACAATGCTATATGAGGTGGTAGAAGAGTAGAAGAGAAGAAGAGGTCTTCGGCAACAATACGATAATATTATACCGTGTGCTAGTTGTTGGAAAGAAAAAGGGAGAGAAGAAGAAACGAAACCTTTCCTCGCTCTTCTTGTCGTATCATGTCAATGCTTCGTTTCATGATGTTCGTATTTCAAGAAAATCAGGAAACCATGTAATGTAATGTTGGAGTTGGTTGTGATTTTTTAAATCTTGTTTTTCCACATCCCCAATGCATAAACAGAGGTAGAGCAGCAGCAGTGTTAAGTATGCAGGAGGAGTAGCAGTGGAGCACTAGAAAGACAAACAAGAGAGCTTGAATTTCAGGTTCAAAATGCTGATCATTCTTAATTCAATTCTACCTACCTGAAATGAAAATCTCATGTGGGAAACGTACGTCAACTTATGTACACACATGGATATAACGTAACGTTATGCCTGGTGAGCATAATAATAATATGAACATGCATATATATACCTTATTTATGGGGGACGCACAAGAAAATGCTATAACCATTTCTCAGAGAAAACTTTACAATATGCAATCGTATACCTTTCTGCTTACCTCTAGATATATTATGCTTTTATGTGTAGATGTATAAAGCAGGTTTTCAAAGCTCGTTTTTCCCCTTTTTTGCTATATACATTTGGTTGGACTCGGATAATATTGTGATATGACTGATGATATGAATATGATGACTTGTGACGATATGATGATGATTAGATGAGGTGAGTAAGCGAAAGCAGTTCTTATGCTTTATTCCATAGAAAATCCTTATTAACGTGAAATCCTAATACAGGTAGAGGTAGCTGAATTGCCAGAATAGATTACCTCACTTATATGTAGGCTGTACATAAAAGTATCCATAATCCAAACGCAAGGCATATAAATGTTTTTGCCATTTGCTAATTGTTTTTGTCTCCTTTGCGTTACACTTTTAAAGGTTCTATGAAAATGTTTTTGTATTTACATGATACATAAAGATTAGATAGAGGATGAGTTACTTTTACTTAAGATTACTTTACACCATACTACATACATACAGGTATCCAACTTTCAATCATCAGAACAGAACCGAACCAACTAGCTACCAACATTGAGATTTTGGACTAGACCAGAACCCAGAACGGTTTCATGCCATGTTGGAGGTTCATATCATCTTAAAGGTGAAAGGACCATCTTATCCTTTACACTCTGCTTCGTTCTGCCACGCAAACACATTCAGCAATGTGGCAATGAATGATGTCTAAACTCGGAGGATGAAGGAATCTTAGAAGCGTTACATTAGATTGGAACAAGTTTAGGAGTACGAAGTTCGGTGAGTAAACAGCAGAAAGAGAACAACAATGACGCAATAGCTAAAAGCGAATATGAACATCATACACTCATGCACACTACAACCCCCTTTATGGAAACGAGTATAGGACAGCAGTGATGATGGTGGTGGTTAAGCCAGTTTGGATGGTAGAAAAAAATCCGTTCTTATACACACTCCACTATATCAGAGGAACGTATTATCAGGGAGAGAAGCATACACAAAATATTGCCCAGCGAATGCATAAGGTTGCCATTTCCATTCCAAGTTCAAGTTCCATCCAATCCAACCCATTTCCATAATAGGTATGCCATCTAGAGCAATAGAATCAGACGTATGTTCACATATACCTCTACCTACCTACATCTATTATGAGCAAAAGCAGCTTGCGATTTTGAAACAAAAGTGGTTTGAAACAATCTATTTAGATTTTGCATTTTCGGGTTTTAGATGTTCGAATGATTCATACATATACATTAACATACACAATTTATCCCAACCTCCAACCAATGGAAGAAATAACTTCGTTGATTTGTAAACTGAACTTGAAACAGGAGCTTCAGAACATTTAAGATTCAAACCATTCATTCAAGAAAGAACATGAACCAAGCATGCCTATGCTATGATACGGATAGACTTTCTTTACATGGAAATGTTAACATTGGAACATGGAACAGGGCAAGAACTAACATCGCTTTATAGCTTGAAGAGTTGTAGATAAGAATGTTGGTTTGGCTTTGCAAGGTTTTGGACATTTCACCTCATTGACGTCATTCTGTATTACATCCTTTCCTTTCCAAGCACTTCACACACACACGCTCACGTCATATCACGTGTGGATTGGGGATAGCGTTCATATAGGTGGTCCAACATAAAGTTCAACTTTCATGTCCATAAACGATGAACACCCCACTACTATATAAATAAGTATGAGTGTATGCACTGTCATATAAACTTCCCATTTTAACGCTATTTTATACAAAAAAAAATTACATTTAGCGTACAGTTTCTAGTTCTAACTTTTCAGCTTAAATCAATTTCCGACTGATAGCAATTTTAAAATCAGCGGATGCAGTTCCAACTTAGGATTCTCATGATAAGATTAAGCATGATTATGACCACCTGTGTGGAAGAGCCAGTTAACAAGGCAAGGCACAAAAAGCATACGCTAGATAATGGTGTCAATAATTGATATTGAAATAGAAGTGAATGAGTTTATGGTGGTAGTACTAATGGTTGTGTCATTCGTTTTTAATCAATAACTTCCATGAAACCGCTTGCAGGCCTATTATCTTTGGCAGTGCATGATGCACGTCATGCCGCATCGTTAACATTCGTAGCACTTTACAATGTCTACTTGGATAACGAATATCAGACGACAATAATTACATTTGAACACCATACAGGAAAAATCCACAGCATCCTCATGATAAACTACTTAGGAAATTTGAATCACGTCACAAAGAATATGATACAATTTAGATTACTAATTCACATTAAACGGAATGAGTCTGTCTCTCTGCCCGTATTTATACACGTATTTCCCAGCATATTAAGACTTAATGTTTTACTTTTCCAACAAGTACTTCCCAAAAAGCTCTCTCTTCTTGTCATCTGAAAAAATTGGAACGAAATTTACCAACACGACATCCGTAAAACCTTCATCCGTGCTAGGTTCCTGGAATCGGGATCTATAGAAGCATACAAATTATCCTTATCATATCATACAATATCATATAAAAGTAATGTAAGTAAGGCAAGACTACTAACTTGAATGTATTGAAAGCGACGGCCGGAACGGATGGACCTGGAACTTCTCTGCTAAGTTCTCTAAACTGCAAACAATGTACAACATATTTTATCGTTTCATCTTTAGCTTACAACAGTTACAACAACTACCAAAATGTAAAATCTAACTGAGATTTTATAAATATTTTTACCCTATTATTATGAAGCGCTTGATTGTGCGTAATATTCATTTTGAAGCAACGGACAGGAACTTTAGATTTACTGGCAAGTTTGATATATTCTGCTCTATCCTTTCGTTCTGGATTTGTATTGTCCACTACAACCTGAAATAAAAACAAGAATAGTTGCGGAATCGGCAAATCGAAACGGAATTTCCGTTCAATACATCAATTACAATAACTCACACTTTTCCCACTTTTTAATGCTTCATCTGCAAGGGATAGGCATTTAGCAGCAGCTTTCAGTGTATCACGATTTACATGTACATATGATCTGGTTAAAATTTGTGATTTCACAAAACTAGATTTGCCAGAACCCGGAAAACCAACCATAATTATCATCTACATTTTATTTAAAAATTTAAAAAAAAACGAATGATTAGCATGAAAAACTACTCAGCAGGTCACAGGTAAATGTATAGTAAATGCATCCCCTATAAGTTATTACCTCTTGACTGTCTGGGTATTGGATGTGGTCATTGCTTGGTGGGTTATCTAAAAACTTTTTCGGTTGAAAAAGTGGCATTGTGAATTCTTGAGGCTTTTGACCCATAAAGAATTCTTCTGGTGTTTTGAAGCCTATTCCAAGGTTCAAAGCAAACAGCCTATCTGATAACGAATGATCTTTCTTCCGTCCAGCTGCATCTCCACAGAAAAATGACTCTTGTGGATTAGGTTCCACTGACTCGTTATATTCTTCTACGAAAAGGTTCCAAATTCCTGTCATTGGTTTCCTATACTCATTCCTTCCGGGTATAATGTATACTAGAACTGGAATTCCTAATTGAGACACAACCGCCTCTATTTTTTTCTTCATTCCCTCGAAACTCGTTATTCCTTTCGCCATACCAGCTTGATTAGTCACAATTACAAATTTGAAATTGTCATTGTCTTCAAAGAAAGTTTGTAACTTTTGAACCGTAGAATTGTAAAGGAACTTCCAATCTTTGTCATCCTTTGGAAAAACTCTCCCTGATTTTGTTGATATTATTGTACCATCCATATCAAATCCAGCAATCTAAAGAGCATAAATGATTTATAATAAATCAGTAATTAGTACAATTTATGAAACGTGATAAACACTTATCATATCATTTTAATTTTAATTTTGTTGATTTTTCCATAAATCACATTACATTTGCTTTTGCGCGACGAACAATGTCTCCATAAATGTACACATGCAGCTGATCTCCTTTCGACTTCCATTCTCCTACTTTAGGTAAAATTGAATCCTTCTTGAACTGGTCCTTGTTTGAAAACATTTTTGGAATTTTTGCAGGTTTGACAGGAATCGATTCTAAGGGAGGGAGTCCTTCGAAAACGATTTTATATCGGTGCTCCCCGAATAATATGTCGACGCTGTCATTGTCTTTCCCAACCTCTTCAATTCCAATACCGATAGGCGTTCCATTCAGGGCTGATTCGTTAGGACCAATTTGCTTCACAGATACTTTACGCGTTTTGTAGTTTGCTCGAAATTCCACTAAAATACAAGAAAATCTAAATACTTAAAATGATGCTAACATCAGACCAAACGTCCAGAAATATTTCAAATGAGAAGTCTTACACTGAGTTCTGGAACAACGAGAATCTTTAATTTTTGATAGGGGACCCCGTCCAACTGTTACAGTTTCTCCATCGGGCAACGGAATCTCAGGAAATTTGGGGTCGTGGGGACGAAGTATACAGGTCATCTTTAGCCGCTCCTTGTCCTTTACTTCTTATCGAATGAACACTTACACAATACACCAAAAAGCAACTTCAGATTTTTGTATTTCAAGTCACTGATAAATAATGCTGGTCTTTGATAGATGTTTTGTAGTGGAAATAATGCAATATAGTGCTATATAAATATAAATTACATAATTATTATATTTGGTTTATAAACTTGATGATTTACAGATGAATCAACTTGTCAGAATTATATATACTTCCATGCAGCTCCCAAAGCACAAAACGAATTGTGCATAAGTGCTTTGTAAACAACTGTCAAGTGCTATTCCTTCGCTCCTTCCCAAACCAAATGCTTACTCACATTCCCCCAATTATAAGAAAAATTCACACAAAACCAGCTGTAAGTTTACTTGACCTTGAGTGATAATAAACAACTTTGGGACAATGTGAGATTTATTAGTAATCATTAAATTTATTATGTTTAGGTGACAAACAGTGGTTAATTTAACGTTCTTCATTGTGTTTTCGTGAAATGAGCTTTACTTCTAAATCTACTGGAGGAGTTATTCCAAAAGTCGCACGTCGCCCCGTCAGTGGAATCGGTGTTTTCTTTGTTGGCTCAATCAGAAAATTGTGGAGTAAATGAGCAATTGCTGATTTTGATTCAATGAGGCCAAACCTCACGCCTAAATTTTAAATAGTCAACAGTTGTTTCGGATTAGATTAGCTAATATTGTCATTATAAAATCGATTATTATTGTTTTGGTTTGGAGTCCCCACCCACGCATCCACGAGGGCCCATGCCAAACGGCATGAAAGCACATGGGTTTCGCTTGGCCTTGACTTCCGGTCGGAAGTGCTCCGGATCAAAGCGCTCCGGATTTTCATAGTAACGTTTGTCGTGATGAATTGATTTTAAAGGAATCCCAACTATCGCCCCTTTTGGAACATACAAACCGCTTTCAGGGTCATGATAGTCGGCCATACAGATTCTCTCCAAGCGTAATGTAGCAGGAAATTTTCGAAGAACCTCTGGAATTGAAGATACATTTCATAAGTCAAAAGTTTTAATTAAACATTTATTACCAACAGTTTAAATTACTAACCGCATATAAACATATCCATATACGCTAGGTGCCCCAAATCATCATAATCCATGTTTCCATCCTCTTTAGCAATTGTATCCACTTCCTTTCGCAGTCTTTCTTGGACATCCGGATGTAATGCTAATGCGTACACACAAAAAGTGATGAAACTGCTGGTGGTTCGAAAACCAGCAAAGAAAAATGACAACATTTGGCCATTTATGATTTTCTCTGTGAGATACTGTTGCTTGCCAAGCTTCGGACTTTCAAGTTGTGCTTCTTTCTCGAACTCATCTAACTCATCAGATCCAACTGCTTTCAGTTTCCCATTTTTAGCCTCAACCAATAACTGGAGAAAATCATTCCTTGTCACCTTTCCACTCATCCTACTCTTCAAATTCTCTTGCAGAATCTTCTCAAAGAAACGCAATGCTTCCATATCCAGCAAATCAATGTCAAAAAATTGGAATAGTTTTGGAATTCTGTAACTCAATGTAAACTTTATGATTTGAAACGTGCTCATATTGGTCAGTCGGTTTGCCATTACAGAAAATGGAGAATTAGGATTTTCAACTGTTCCAGCTTTCAACCCAAATATGGCGGATGCTATAACATCAGCAGTGTAACTGCTAACGCTATTATTTAGGTTGATCTTCAAAGAACCGGAAGGACTTTTATTTGCCTCACATTTTAAGACAGAGATCCAATCTTTCCCAACACCATTTATGTACTCCATCATACGCCGAATCTTTCCGGTTGAAAAGGTGGGAGCTACTGATGCCCTTACACTTTTCCAATCTCCACCACGCAAATTGCCCAACATTTTTCGTAACACAGAGTCTTCTCGAGCAGCACCAAAAAAGAGTCTCCTGTCGATGAAATGATCAAAGTCTTTGATCAAGATCTTTTTCACGAGATCCAAATTTTTAACCAAGACCACAGGAATTGGATTTTCTACCATTCCACAAAACTTGTCCATCGTTTCATATATAACATCGTCTCTCTCCGTAATATCCCTCCTACCAAGTAAAATGTCGAATTCTGACACTATGGAAGTCGCATCCACTTCTGGGACTCCGAATTTCTTCCAATAAGTCCTTTTTGCAGGTGCGTAATACAGTTTGTATAAGATAAACGCGAAAAGAAGAACAAATGTCAAACTAAGCCACATGTTTATATTATGAATACAACTAAATCAACGAGTTCAAATTCAAAGGATCTTGACCTGAGGTTTTGATAGGATGGAAAACATTCGCTTAAATAACAATATAACGACAAATACAGCTACGCACCTAAACGCGCTTGTAGTCATCGATAAATAAATTAGTGCATCGACAACAACAAATGTACTGAACTGAAGAATGATTGTGGATGAGTCATTAAAGAGGATCTGATCTGAAAATTGATAAAGTGTTAAGAAGGGAATAATATGGCATATATGCCATTGACATACAAGTAATTGCACCCAGAGCAATTTAAAGTAAAGGTGCAATCACGCTTTCATTTATGCAATCAGTTTGCATTATTTTCACTGCTTCACAATGAATGATATCATGAAATCCATGAAGTGAACGCAGGAGAATGGTACTTAAATGAAGACGCTTATCTTATCGGTCTATCTTACAATGGACGAGCGTAAATAACTGCTATATATTAAATTAGCCAACATCTTCCCCTTTTTAGAGGTATGGAAATGATTGGGTTTAAGTGGAATCCTGGAAAATCCAAAGTTGCCGTTGCATGCACGTCCAGCTAATTTTAATTTGAAACGTCGACTGATACCGTGAATATGTGTATAAAGGTCAGTCAGCGTTAACGACTTCCCGTACAAAGTTTAAGAGCGTGTAGCGAGTAACCTTTCTTTTCGACCATACATAAATTAATAAATATAACACGATACTATCAGTATCATTGCATGCAACACGACAATGCCTTACTTATCATCCATCCGATTTGAGTATGTATGCATTTCACAATTTACACCCGTGAAATTTCTAATTTCATTATGTGTGAGAAAAAATCAAGGTATACTTCAAAGACTCCATAGCTTTCATGAACATGCGTGCTGTATGATCGAAACAAAACTTATGAATACATAAATACTAGTAACAGAGTCCAGTCCAGGTATCAAGTGTGTGCCGTATGATTATGATTTATGATATAATGTCATGGATTAATTGTGAATGAACTATAAAAAGGCGTTGAACAACAAAGTATGTATGCTCCAGTTTGCGGCCCCCAGCTTGCAAAAATTAAGTTTTGACAGAGGAAGATCTCGGATTTTGCTAGAGGAATATTTTGATGCAGAAGAAGACTCTGCAGCAAATCCGACGGATTACCTTACTGATGGTTTACATAACACGGTAGAGAAACAGGTTCCTACAGGTAGACATATATTATATTGTCCCTTATAGAACCATGAAAAGGAAACGGTGAGCACTTAGGACTACTTATCAATATTTTGTCTTCATATTTTCAGTATTTATTTTTTATCCAAATTTTCAACTAGTCTATTAAGTCAGTACTTTCACTTTCTACAATACGCAGACCAATCGCTCCGAGAAAACCTCCCCAACATCCAGAAGTAGGGCTACCTTCTTCTTCATCTTCATATATTTCTTGCTTCGCCATATTATGATGTGTCAACTCCTGCATTTTCGTATCCGGGTCATCGTCATCGGCAAGCGGAGCTCCTTCATCTGTCCGTGGAAGAGCCGGAATGATACGTTGTTCAACCTTCCTGGAAAAGGACACAGTCCCTTTCACGAATTTCTCATCCTCCATTGGATGTTGTGACTTCCACATGTGTGCATAAATCCCATCAGGTCTTCTACTGAGAAGGCCACGGTGTGTACCCACCTCTTCCAAGTACCCATTTTCCATCACTGCAATTCTATCTGCATCCCGTATAGGATCAATTCTGTGAGAAATAACGATCACCGTACGGTCTTTCTTCACGTGAGACATTGATTCTAAAACGGACGATTCTCCTTCTTTGTCTAGGATAGCTGTGAGGTCGTCAATAATCAATATTTTGGGTTTCTTCAAAAGCGCTCTAGCTATTGCAATTTTGTATTTTTGGCCCCCTGATAAGTAGTCTTGCTCCCCACCTATTCTTGTTTCATATCCTTCAGGTAAGCTGACGATGAAATTGTGAACATTGGCTTCCTTCGCTACTGCAATTATATCCTCCATCACAATGGGACGAGAGTTGTCTCCAATTGCTATGTTTTGTGCAACCGTTCTGCTAAAGATTTGAGGTTCCTTTGTGACCACCGAAATGCGTTCTCGGAGAGAACTTGCAGTGAAAAAACGTAAATCATTCCCATTCAATGCCTAACAAAATTCGGTGGTGAGAGTAATGACACTCAAATAAATCCTCAGTTTATATAATTATTTGTATTTCGAAAATTATTTCTTGCTTGTAAATTACCACTAAGCCACCAGTTGCATCATAAAATCGTCCTAATATGTCCAGAAATCCATCTTTTCCCGATTCTATTATTGTGCAAACACGGTCAAGTGTCATAGAGTTATTGTGTTTCAATTAGTAGGAGCTGTGATTTTTCATGAATTTTGGCTGTTAAATTAACAAACCAGGTGTTCCAACTATTGCCGTTACTCGTTTCGGTGGAATAACTAAATTAACACCCTTAAGCAAAGACCTCTCTGGAGTATGTGGTCTCCAAAATTCGGTGTGCACAAACTCAATAGCTTTGCTGCATTCATCATCTGTCTACATTGGAGAAATGTATATTTCGTACATGCATTCTGTAACATTGAGTAATTCAACTGATGAAAAACAGTTACAAAGTTTGCATACGACGCTAATTTGATTTTCTGAAGGAGTTAGCTGTACTTTCCTATTGATAACCTTGAGTATTCTTTTGGCTCCTTTCGCCACATGCTTGAAACCCATCAGAACAGAGAGGTTAGTGCCAAGTGTAGCTAAGCCAAAGATAAGCACGAATCCAACTCTGTTGATTATTAGCCATTCGAATTTAAGTCAACTTGAATAAAAGATGTTTTGAAATATGTTGCAATTCTCCCACTTACGACATCGCATTCATAAATCCAGAACGATCTTTTACGATTTCCACCTTGTTGACCTCAAGAATAACTCCAAGTGCCCAAAACACTGCGCTTTGGCCAAGGCCAAAAGTAAAGATTCGTATGCAAGAGAGACTCTTCTTTACCCTCAGCGACATTCGTTGAATATTTGTAAAAACTTGAGCAAAGTGAGGCTCCATTTGGCAAACTGTGATGACATGCTTACTCCGAAACACCTCCAGAATCAGACTAGACATGTCTTTCAGGACCTTAACTGTTCTTCCATATTGCTTTCTTGCCAGCCATCCATCCCCCAGATTTACTGCCACAATCAGTGTGGCAATTAGAATGATGTAGAATGTTTGGCGAATGTGGCAGTAGATACAGAAGGTAACAGCACAGATAAATATGAATGTAGTCTGCATCACCGTTCCATACACGCTAATAGTCAAGTGCCGAATTCCATCTGCATCCTGTAGGAGCACGGAAGCCAGCCTTGGCGAGCTGTCCCTAGTATCTTCAAAGAAGCTCATGTCCTGCTTCATAATGGAGGAGTAGATGATTCTTCGAATTTTTTGAACCGCTTGAAATGCAGATACATTTAATGTCAAGTCTTGAATAAATGAGAAGAAGCCCATGTAAACAGCCACAATTGCAATTGACACAATTATCCAGCGTGCATAAAGGTGTTCGTCATCTCCGAGTGTTTTGGCTTCAGACCAAGACGCAGGAGCTAATGTTGCATCTGTCACAATCTATTCATGAAAATTTTGTTCTGTATTTGTACAGTCACATTTAGTATATGAAGTTAGTTGATAGTCCTACAATATTATAATGTAAATACATACATTTAAAACTAGAGCAAAAAGAAGCCCGAAAGCTGGCATTGGTACAGCTAATAATATCGAACAAAGGGCACCGATAACAATCAGAAAGGGGTTGGAAGTGGCCATTGTAAGAATACTTAGCCAATTGAGCCCAAAGTTATTGAGAGCAGATAACTTTTCGTGTTCTCTTTGTTTTGCTATTCGCCTGCCCAACTCGCTCTCGGTATTCACCTCTTCCTTAATCACGTCTGTACTAGGGCTTAACACGTTAGTTCTCGAAGGCTTAATAATGCCCAGTTGATGCTCACTACTAATCAAATGAATTCCAAACCGATCCTCTAAATCATCTTTATTTGTTACTAAAGGAGGTTCCTCTTCCTCCAACTTCCATTCCAGCTCATCGTGATATCCTTGAGTTGTGTGGGTGGCGTGCTTGAGAATTGCGTATGTTACTTTACTAACGACGGGGTTCAGAGTGAGCATGTCGTTGTACAGATTTGGAAGGGTGGGCTTCACATTAAATGTTCTAACAAGGGATACAACGCTCATTTCAGAACAGTCAAACTCCTCCAAGTAACCTGGCAAGTGGATGGATTGAGATGGGCGGTTCATTGTGCAAAGGTTGGAATAAGGACCTTGCGCTTTGAGTAGACGCTTGTGTGTCCCCTTCTCAATAACTCGACCTTTTTTCATCACGTAGATTTGGTCAGCGTGGATGGTGGTAGAAAGTCGGTGGGCTACGAGGACTACTGTGCGATTCGATGTGATATTTTTTAGGCATTGCATGAACTCCGTTGTCGCTTTTGAGTCGAGTGGAAACGTGGGTTCGTCCAACAACAATATTTTCGGGTCACGCACTAGGGCACGTGCAATGCAGATTAGTTGCTGTTGACAGGGTGTGAGTAAGCGTCCTTTGTTGCCTATTCTTGTCTGGTAGCCCTGTAAAAATGATAAGGGCAAGTGTTGATAATTGTGAAATGACAACAAATCTCTATAGTTGGGAGCATTGTGAAACTTTACCCCTTTGAATGACATGATGAAGTCGTGAGCTCCGGTATTCATACAGGCAACCTGAATCTCCATAAAAGTTGCGTCCAAGTTACCCATTCGAATATTGTCCTCGATCGTCATGTCGAAAAGGGTTAGTTCCTGAGGAACATATCCTATTCGACTGCGGAGCCAGTTTACGTTTAACGCTTTGATATCCAAGTCGTCCATGATTATCTGTGCAAATCATCATATTATTGGACAATTTCCTTTTAATCGTTCGAAACGGATGTTTTTCATTTAAACTTACTACTTACAAATCCACTATCTGGAAGATATTCTTTAGAAATCAATTTCAAGACTGTAGACTTGCCACTTCCCTGTAAGCCTACTAGAGCGATTAGAGAGTTGGGCTCGGCAGTAAAATTCATATGATTTAATGTCTTTAAATTAACAAAACATATTTGTTACGAATATGGACTACTTTAAGCGGAAACAGAATTTATTTACATATTAAAAGCAAGCTCACGATATCTTCATGCTTGCCAGGATAAGTAAACCGAACGTCCATAAATTCTATTCTTCCACGAAAAGTCGCAGTTGGAATAAACCCCTCAACACTCAGCCCATCGATTCCACAGGAGCTACATAACATAGCAGCAGATATAACTAATTTTTAGCATCATAACATTAGCTCGCACTTTAATATTTTGCTCTATACTAACCCATCAATAACCTTGAAAACTTTTGCGCTACACAATTTCGCCACCTGAACTCCCTTCATAACGTTTCTCACCAGGTACACGTTTCCACACCCAAAAATGACGCTCAGGATTATCACAAATAAGTCTCCAGCATCATACTCTCCAAGTACTGGTTTATCACTGCAATTCCCATGATTATACAGCACATTAGCTGTCCCATACCAGAAAATAACTGCCCACACCCCGAAATTGAGAGTGTACATGGTAGAAACGGCAAGAGCCTGGAGGAAAATGGCTTTGTAAACGGTTTTATTATTCCTCGTCATTTCCCTTCGGTAAAGCAACTGCTCCTTCTTTTGTGACTGGTACATAATCACAGTTCTCATGCGAGCCAAGACCTCTTTTGCCAGTTCGTGGGCTAAGCGATAAGCTCGTCGTTCTCTGAGTAGCCTCCAGCATTTGGTGGAGGAAGACCACCAAGTGGTAACCAACAGTAAAGGGACAGTCACTAATGTCACAACTGAGATCAACAAGCCATGTGCCAGCGCTAGTACACAGCACAGAGTGCACATAACTATAAGGCTGATTGCTACCGGAATTTCTTCTCCAATTCCGTCCTCGATTTGCCTCGTGTTCTCCAAGGTTCTGTTGACATCTTCAAAATTCTTTTGGAGGTCAAACCAGGTCTGATCTTTGTGAAGTAAAGAAAGAAAGAAGGCTCGTCTTAGTTTACCCCCTTGATTCTGAGCAGCGAAGTTCCAGCAAAAGAAGTAGATGCATGAGAGAACTGTGTAGGCTGTTGTCACCCCTAATTCCGTTTCAATAAAATATTCCAAATGTACACTTGTTATCTTCTCAAAGTCGGGTGTTGGTGTTTGTAAAAATTCTCTAGAAAAGGTTAAAATATAAGGTATTATAAAAGAAGATCACATGCTAGTCTTAATACGTTTCGTTGATGGAAATAAATATTTTGACTCACCGTTCGTTATAATTACCATTCGCTATCTCTTGCTCACATCTTTGCCAAAAGGTCTCACAAGTTTTTGAAGTCCCTTTGCACTCCAAAGCATGCATCATCTTACTAACTAGAACTTTGACTCGAATCAGATTCCCAAACAAGTAAATTATGGCTGGGATGCAAAAACCAGCGAGTACTGCGGCTATGAAGCCAACAACCATTAAGAAGTAGTCAAATGCACTCGCGAATCTAAACTAAAAATTATAATCTGCTAGTTGCATCATTGTGTTTATGTGAATGGGACAATTTCATTTGCTTAAGCTTATTTCACATGTTACCAAATCGCGATATCCATACTGCTTTCTAAGTCGAGGTCTCCATTCTTTTATTTTTTCAGGGGGAGGCGCACCAGTTGGTGGAGCTTGGTTTTGGGCCTGTGACTTTCGATTTTCGAATGATCTTTTGAGTGGCGCAAGTAGAGAGCGTAGGCCAGGTACTTTGGATTTGGATTTTTTGCCATCTTTTCTTATCCAATTTGGTTCAGCACATATTAGCAAAGCACGGTTCAAGTTTACTTTACTTTACTTTACGTATACGTAGAATGAAAATGTTACGGAAGTCAACCTTTTTGTTTCTCTTTGCTTCGTTTATTTCCAAGAGATTTTCCTCTCGAGTTTTTAAGTAAACGGGTTTTGGAAGGACGCTCTCCGGGACTTCGGTTCTTTTTTGAGACAGCATTGCCATCAGCAGACACACCTGGCTTTCCCTCCGGGCCATTATCGTCCTCATGAGAGTGCTCCACATCAGAGTCTGACACGGAGTTTTCGATTATCTCATGGTTGGACATGGCTCTCAATGAAGACTTTAATGTGTCACATTTTGCATCTTATTTCCTACTAGAAAATAATATTTCGAATTGTTATGTCCCACAATATTTTAAGAGTTTTATTTCTAATCATATAGAGTAATCTTATAATCGGAAAGCTCCTTTAAATGTAGCCTTGGAAGTGTATTATTCTCACTATTCTACATCATAGTCTTCAGCATTCATGTACAGTATGTGCTTCTTTGAGTGTTTACAGCTATTTGTTTTTCATTTTTAGTATCACGCCTCCATCACTTTTTAGAGTGGAGCATTAAAATTTGATAATGATAAGAACAATATAAAACGATTGAGTGGAGTCAAGTTTTCAGAGAACTACATATTTAACCAAAGCTTAGCTATTTCGTTGCCTGTTGGCTTGAGCTGATATGAGTAGGGATGTTTCTCTAAATTGAAAACAAGCATACTTATCATATTTTACATATTTAAAAAAATATATAACACTACTTACATCAATACCATTTTTACGAATTCATTCAGGATTCATTTTCTAATAACATGACATGCGAAACACAGCTCCAACATTAAGGAAGAACTGCAGGATTTATTTACGTTTGACAAGGTGTTCAATGGTCTTGTGACCATGATCGAAATTGATTGACAGTTGAGATTCATCAGCTATACCGGTATAATTGGGATCATATTTGATGAATATTTGCATATTTAAACGAAATGAGATTGGATCAGACATTAGCGGACGGCTGTCTTTGGAAGCATGAAAAGCTCTGTCGGCTTGTTCTAGAGAGGTATTTACATGTGTTTCTGTAATTGGAAAAAACTGAACATGACATTCCTATCATTAAATTCGTTAATTTTAATGTTTTATCAGTAAGCTGAAGCTGGAGATTTCGCTATATAAGGCTGAAAATTTTAGGGAAGGAGATTCGTGTACACATTACGCATGTACGTTTACGCATTACGTTTAATTGAATATATATTTCATTAGCTATTTTTAAAATGGGTTTTTTGAAACTCAAGGAGATTTTCATTTTTTCCCTATTCATTAGCTTGGGCCAGTTGAAGCCCTTGGACGCACCAAGGTACAACAAAAATGGTCAAGTTGGTAAGTTTGGTTAAATAGTTTATACATCTACACCGTCAGTAAATGCCAACGTTTAACCATTTCTCGTTGCCCAAACTTTCTAGTGTTTCTGGGTGATTCTATTACTGACTGGTGGAGGAACGACGGAAAAGTTGTATGGGATCAGTATTACGAGCCTTTGGGGGCTGTGAATACCGGTGTTTCTGGCTGGACCACGGGAAATATCATTGACGGTATCAACAATGGCATGATTGACAACCTCAATGCTTACTTGGCAATTCTCAAAATAGGAACTAATGACTTGGCTTGGGCTGGAGTATCTGAAGCGGATGTTATTGCAAACACTGGAAGAATTTTGGATATGATTTCTGCCAAGAACCCTGGAGTCAGGATCATCCTTATTGGCATTTTACCACGAGGGGAAGTGGATATTCATGAAAAGATTCGCCGTGTTAACCAAGGCACCCAAGCCTTTGCTGACAACTCTAGAGTTTTCTTTTTGGATATGGAACAGCAATTTTCTACTGGATTGGGTCAAGTTAGAGAGGAGCTCTTTTGGGGCGATAAGCTACACTTGTCCACCCAAGGTTATGTTGTGTGGGCTCAGACAATGGAGTCGCTTTTCAACAATGTTCTGAATGCCGCATTTCCCTCAAAAGTTGGTAAGATGTAGTAACTTTTCAATTGCTGCACATCCATTTCAACGTTTACAATTTCATTGTCTAAATATTATTCCTGTTTTGGTTTAGTATGGATGGGTGACTCTTTGTCATCCCAGTGGCTCTCAACCGGCCTTTCCATTTGGGATACCACTTACAAACCAATCGAAACTAGAAATTTTGCTGTGTCTGGCCATACTTCTGGTGACACCATACAGCTAATTGAAGGACAAAATGTTCTGGAGGGACTCAACCCCAAAGCAGTTGTCCTTCTCGTTGGAGGAAATGACTTGCAACAAGGAGCTCAAGCCCCACAAGTCATTGCCAATATTGAGCGCATTCTTCAGCATTTCAGAAACAGATTTGCTCACGCTAGAATTCTTCTTTTGGGTCTTCTTCCAGCTGGTGGGGTTCCTGATTCGGTTATTGCACAAGGAAAGCTAATTAATGAAGCTCTCGCCGCAAAAGATAATGGTGACGATTTGCGCTACTTAGACATGAGAAATCAGTTTGCAGATGCCAATGAGGAAATTTTCAAAGAGCTGTATCAAACCGACGGAATCCATTTGACATTGGAAGGATACAATGTATGGAACAACGCAATGTTGTCTCATCTCACCCCACTCTTACAATTTAATTAAAATTATCATTTATAAGCGAACTTACAGCTGAAAATAAATAAGTGGGTGACCCAGAAAATTTTTCTGTGCATAATTTATTTGCATCAACCTGTCTGCTAGTTGCTTAATTGCTAAATCTATTGGTCATTTGTTTTAAAAAATATTGAAGAAAGGCCCTTCAAGCAGCACAAACAGCCTTCTAATTGTATTGGCGTCAAAAGAAATTAATTTTAAAGTTGCTGAATCAACAAAGATTGAACCCTTTCCTACTCTTTCCGAGTGTCTTTGATTGAAAAATCCGTGGTGTTTATTTAGTAATTAAGTGTTTTCATGCAACAGAGTTTTACGGTTAGACGATATAGTGCGTGGCTGAGCTTTAAACAAATAGCCCAATACATTAGCTTAACAGGGAAGGGTATAAATTTGCAGGCCATGAACATTTGTCGAGGTTTGTGTGACTTAACTAAAGACACTTGAATGTTTTGTGATAATTTGTAATTTACTTTGTAATCGCCCAATTCACTATCAATTCTGTTTTTTCTTCGGCAAAATCAAAAAGTGAATACTAATAAAATTAAACGTTGTACTCCTCTTCGTAAATTATACAACCATCGTAGTTAAGAATTGGATGAATGAATTCTGTACACTCAGAAAGATTGATAGGTCTGGTCTGTTAATGAAGTATGAACATGAACACATCGGGATGAGTAAAAATGTTATTGATCAATGAGGTGGAGTGGAGTGAAGATGCAAATCCACTTGAAATCACATGGACAATTAAATCACATAATGCACTTATTGCACGATCACGAGCTTAATATTAGAGATATAGTGGGCCGTCGGTATGTTTCAGATAGCAATTACATGTGTAAAGGAAAATTGGAAACATGACTTTTGTATTACTAATCTTTAAATATTTAAAAATTCACAGTTTGCACAAATTAGTATCATATTTGAGGGTGTCAAAGTGAACTTGATTTTAGCTATAAAAAGGCCTATATGATCCACAAAGGTACGCACATGTGATTAATTGTTTTACAACTTACGTTCGGTTATCGGCTCTGTTACTCTTTAAAGATGGGTTTTTTGAAATTTAAGGAGATCTTTGTTTTCTCCCTATTTATTAGCTTGGGTCAGTTTAAGCCCTTGGACGCACCAAAGTACAACAAAAATGGTCAAGTCTGTAAGTTTGGTTAAATAGTTTGTTCATTTGTAGCAATGCTACAGTAGCATAGGCAAATGTTTAAACATATTTCGTTGTCCAAACTTTCTAGTGTTCCTGGGTGATTCCATTACTGAGCAGTGGCAAAACGTTGGGATAGACGTATGGAATCAGTACTACGAGCATTTGGGTTCTCTAAATATGGGTGTTGGTGGCTGGTCCACGAGAAATATCATCGGCGATATTAACAATGGCAAGATTGACAACCTCAATGCTTATTTGGCAATTCTCAAAGTTGGAACTAATGACTTGGCTTGGGCTGGAGTACCTGAGGCGGAAGTTATTTCAAACACTGGAATAATTTTGGACATGATTGCTGCCAAGAACCCAGGTGTCAGGATTATTCTTCTTGGCATTCTACCACGAGGGGAACCGGAACTCCATGAAGCGATTCGCCGTGTTAACCAAGCCACCCAAGCCTTTGCTGATAACTCCAGAGTTTTCTATTTGGACATGGAACAGCAGTTTTCTACTGGATTGGGCCAAGTAAGAGAGGAACTCTATATCAACGATAAGCTACACTTGTCGCCCCAAGGTTATGTTGTGTGGGCTCAGACAATGGAGTCCATTTTTAATAATGCACTGAATGTCCCATTTCCAGCCAAAGTTGGTAAGATGTAGTACCCAGTAACCTTCCATTTCTGCAAGTGGTCTATATCCATTTCAACGTTTTCAATGCTTGAATAATTCGTGTTTGGTTTTAGTATGGATGGGTGACTCTTTGTCATCCCAGTGGCTTTCAACTGGCCTTTCCGTTTGGGATACCACTTACAAACCAATCGAAACTAGGAACTTTGCTGTGTCTGGGCACACATCCAACGACACGCTACAGCTAATCGAAGGACAAAATGTTCTGGAGGGACTCAACCCCAAAGCAGTCGTACTTCTCGTTGGAGGAAATGACTTGCAACGAGGAGCTCAAGCCCCACAAGTCATTGCCAATATTGAGCGCATTCTTCAGCATTTTAGAAACAGATTTGCTCACGCCAGAATTCTTCTTTTGGGTCTTCTTCCAGCTGACGTTCCTGACTCCGTAATTATTCAAGGAAAGCTGATTAATGAAGCTCTCGCCGCAAAAGACAATGGCGACGATTTGCGCTACTTAGACATGACAAATCAGTTTGCAGATGCCAATGAGGAAATTCACAAGGAGTTGTATCAAGCAGACGGAATCCATCTGACGCTTCAAGGTTACAATGTGTGGAACAGCACGATGTTGTCTCATCTCACCCCACTCTTACAATTTAATTAAGATTATACGTTATATGAGAAGTAACAACTAAAAAGGAATAAATTATTATTTCTCGGATTGCTTGGAACATTTCTCTGCATAATTTACTGCATCAACATGTCTGCTAGTTGTGGAATTGCTAAAGCTATATTATGTTCGGTCGGTTTAAGAAAAATTGAAGAAATAAAAACAGCTTTCCAATTACATTTTCATCAAAAGAAATTCACAAATCATGAAAGAGTCGCATGAGTCAACTAAGATTGTGTCTTGGTTTTACAAGTTAAATAATCAGTGGTGGTAATTCAATAATTAATTAGTGTTTTCATATTCAACGGATTTTTACGGCTCACCAATGTTTTACGTTGCCGAGCGTGTAGTTATTTCAAACTATACAAGTAAATAGCCCAGAGCAATACATTAGTTTAGCACGGAAAACGCTGCAAGCCATGAACATTTGTGAAGATTTGTGTAACTTAACAAAAGTCACATGAATGTTTTATGAAACTCCGTAATTAACTTTTTAATGGCCAGATTTGCTATCAATTCTGTCTTTTCCGGCAAAATAAAAAAGTTAAAGCTGATAATCAACGTTGCGTTAACCATCGTCATCGTACTTCGTAGTAAAGCACAGGGTATTAGAAGTCTTCTCAAGTATTTTATGCCGAATTGTAATTGGGGCGGCTCTTTGTTATGTCGATGGGAAACACTTGTGCACTCAGAAAGATTGAAAGGTCTGGTCTGGCTCACTGATTTTGTGAAGGTGCAATATGCAAGTATGAACATCTCGGGTTGATATTATGTTATGATCAATGAGGTAGTGGAGTGAAGATGCAAATCCACTTGAAATTTAATGGATAATTAAATCCCATAATACACTTATTGCACGATCATGAAACTCAAAATTAAAGGTGTATAGTGGGTTGTCGGCATGTTCCAGATAGCAATTACACGTGTCAAGGAAAATTGCAAATGTCAGTGTACACGACTTTGGTATTACTATAATCTTTAAATATTTAAATATTCAGTTTGTACAAATTGGTATCATATTTGAAGGTGTCAAAATGAAATTGATTTTAACTATATAAAGGCTGACAGGATTCTGGAAGGTACACACATGTGATTAATTGTTTCACAACTTACGTTTGGTTAACAGCTCCGTTACTCTGTAAAAATGGGATTTTTAAAGTTAAAGGAAATCTTCATCTTCTCCCTTGTCATTAGTCTTGGTCAGCTGAAGCCATTGGACGCCCCCAAGTACAGCAAGAATGGACAAGTTGGTGAGTAAAAATAATTGTGCACAGATTTTTAAGTGGAGCAAACGAAAATTTTAAATTTTGGTTCAGTCTTTTTGGGCGACTCCATCACGGATTGGTGGAGGAATGAAGGGAAAGATACGTGGAATCAGTATTACGATCCACTGGGAGCGGTTAACACTGGCGTTGCTGGAGACACCACTACTGATGTCATCAACCGCATCAACGGTGGCATGATTGACAACCTCAATGCTTACTTGGCAGTTCTCAAAATTGGAACTAATGATTTAGGAAGAGGGGTGTCTGAGGCGGAAACAGTAACGAACACTGGAAGAATTTTAGACCTAATTTCGGCAAAAAATCCCGGTGTCAAAATTATCCTTCTTGGCATCTTACCAAGGGGCGACGCAGCGCTCCATGAAAAGATTCGCCGAGTTAACCAAGCTACAAATCAAGCTTATACAGATAACTCTAGGGTCTTCTTTTTGGATATGGACCAGCAATTTTCAACTGGATTGGGTCAAGTTGTAGAGGAACTATATTTGGGCGATAAGCTACACTTGTCGCCTCAAGGATACGTTGCATGGGCTCAGACAATGGAGTCAGTTTTTAATAATGTTCTGAATGCCCCATTCCCAGCTAAAGTAGGTAAGTAAAATGTACAGCAAAGTTTAGCAACCCGTTTCCCATGTTCCTTTTTAAAAGTTCATATAGAGTAAATTGATTTATTTCTTCTTCTTATGGATGGGTGACTCTTTGTCATCCCAGTGGCTCTCAACCGGCCTTTCCATTTGGGATACCACTTACAAACCAATCGAAACTAGAAATTTTGCTGTGTCTGGCCATACTTCTGCTGACACCATACAGCTAATTGAAGGACAAAATTTTCTGGAGGGACTCAACCCCAAAGCAGTTGTCCTTCTCGTTGGAGGAAATGACTTGCAACGAGGAGCTCAAGCCCCACAAGTCATTGTCAATATTGAGCGCATTCTTCAGCATTTCAGAAACAGATTTGCTCACGCTAGAATACTTCTTTTGGGTCTTCTTCCAGCTGGTGGGGTTCCTGATTCGGTTATTGCACAAGGAAAGCTAATTAATGAAGCTCTCGCCGCAAAAGACAATGGCGACGATTTGCGCTACTTAGACATGAGAAATCAGTTTGCAGATGCCAATGAGGAAATTTTCAAAGAGCTGTATCAAGCAGACGGAATCCATCTGACGCTTCAAGGTTACAATGTGTGGAATAACACGATGTTGTCTCATCTCACCCCACTCTTACAATTTAATTAAACTGTAAGACGTATGAATAATGGAAAGAAAGTACTAAAATAAAGCGTTCTCGCATTGCCCCATAAGCGCTACTGCTGTGATGGTTCATTTTTATTGAGATTTCAGATGATGATATATGATGCTTGGTCAACTATTATTATTATTATTATTTTATTTCGATTTTTTTCCTTTGCCTTTACCAACATCCTCTTTTTTTCCAAACGCCTTATTTTCTCTAGCCGCTGCCTCCTTTTCCAGCTGCTTTGCCTCTTTCTCAAGCATTTCTCTTCGTTGCTCTTTTTCCATTTCATTTCTTTTCCTTTTGTCATCAAGAAACTTGTACATCTGTACAGAAGATTGTCGCTTCGGCGTATGAAGTGGTTGCTTAACTCCAGTTATCTTTCCTCCTCCGAGTGAGGCGCGTACACCTCGAGTGCTTGCCTCGACTTGATCCGTTTTTGATGGCAAATGTTTGACATTATATCTTATAGTGCTAAGTTGATTCGGACTATTTCTCATGGACTCCGCGAGCACTTTCTGTGTCATAAACATTTCATAGTAATGCCCTTGGTTGTTGAGCAGCTTGCTATCTGTACCCCGTTCCACGATCTGACCCTCCCACAACACATAAATCATGTCTGCATCTCGAATCGGTTCAATTTTATGGGAGAAAACTATCAACGTGCGTTTTTCCCGAATGTTCGTTAAAACCTGGAACAGCTTGTGATCTGACTCAGTATCAACGGATGTGGTGGCATCATCTACAATGAAAACTTTTGGGTTTCTAACGAGCGCCCTTGAAAATGAAATTCTTTGTTTGAGCGTGAAATTTGCGACTGTCTTATCCATATCTTGAACGAGCGTTTGGTAGTCATTTGGAAGATCCAAAATGTCATAATGACACATTGCAGATTTGGCTGCGTCTTCCATTTCCGAAATACTCAGATCGAAACAAGCGCCTAGTCGTATATTTTCATCAATGGAGAATCCGAAAAGGCAAGGGTCATATTCCACAAGGCCGATTCCTCTCCGAATCATTTTGGGACTTAGGGGGAGAACATCTTCACCATTGAATTCGATGGAACCAAAGGTCGGATCAGTCATTCGGAGGAGTATATTAGACAGAGTTGACTTTCCAGAGCCAGGTGGACCTACAACGGCAACGTAAGTACCGGAATGAATGGTCAATGTGATCCCACGAAGGGAATCAGGAAGCTCGTCATCGTCTGCATAATTCGCATTGACTTTGTTGGAGTATTTATAAAATACGTTGGTTAAGGTTATTTCTGGGGGCTCCTCATCCTCCAATGCGATGCGTGAAATGAGGTAGGAGGTGGTGGCTTTTGAAGGGTTATCCACACTAGGCTGGCTGCTTAATATTGACATAAGTTTGTGTGCAGCAGACTTACCGAATTCGGTATCCCCCAAAATCACGAGTTGGTCACCAATACGGTATGCTCCGTATATAAGCAGCTCTGACGTTCTAAAAAAATCAAGCCATAAATATACAAGATCATGATGGGAGAAAGCTGTAGTAGTAGTAGTTGTTGTGGTAGTTGAACTGTTGAAGGGTGAGATGGACGTACATCATTACGAAGCTAACCGCTGATGAAGTTGATGAACTGCTAGCAAAATCTTGTTTCAGCGTGAAGCACACGAAGATGCCATAAAGAAGCCAGTTTGATTTTTTGACGACATTGCTGAAGAACGTGACCACTATGGCTCTAACAGTTACCCACTTGTATTCTTGTGCCAGTTTCTTGGTGTGATTAGTAATGAAATAGGGCTCAGCACCCAAAGAAATCCAGGTCACAATGTTCGTTAGAAATTCTTGTGTAAACTGAAATAAAAAAAAATTAACTAAGTACTGTAACCGGAAATGCATGTGATAAATTTCCTTGATGCTTTTTTTGTGTAGTACATCGCAAGCAGGTTGAAATTTAGCATCCAAATGCAACGTCAAAGTCAGCTCGTTTTTGCAAACATAAAATAACATGAAGATCCACACAGGCATGAGAGCAACGAAACAGTAGACGAGAGATAAATTGGTTTCGGATGCCTGATTCACTGCAACGACTACGGATGCTATGAAGGTCGTGATTGTTTGAATCACAATTCCATACACAATGAGTAGCATCTGTGAAAACAAACGGAAGTGTTAGCTGTTTTGAAAAACGAAATATAAAAGATTTTAGCTTAACTAACTAAGCGTAATTACATGGTGCACAATCGTAGTTTCAACGTATAACTGAAAAGTGAGTATTCCAATGTCATGTTTAGGATCATCAAACCAAGCGATATCCTGAGTCAAAATGTGCGAAAACAGTTTTCCTCGCATCTGGCGAATCATGCGCTTTCCAGCCATTCCAAAGCAGAACTCTTGCACAAAGGCTGCAGCTCCAGTCAAAAGCCCAATATACACAACTTTCAAGCTCAGTCTAAACACTTTTTCAGAGAGATGATCCTGATTGCTGATGGAAGGATCGCTCTCCAGCGTATGAAAATATAGGCCAATTTGTATAGTCTGGAAAACATAACTCAGGCCAAGGCCAATACTAGCAATAATTCCAGGGATGATGAACAGCCAGTCATGTTTGCATACGTAGAACACATCACACCAATAGCCAGGGACTCTACTTTGAGCATTTACGTGAACGGCAGCCTGATACTCTGCAAGGTAGGTGTCCACTTCCTGCTGCTCCATTCCAAGCTCATCCACCTCCAAAATGTTTTTCAACGAGCTGGAGTGTCTTATGGGGCCTGAAGAGCGTGGAGTTTTATTGGAGCTATCTCGCTTCTCCCCTGCACTTCCAACAGCTAGATCAATGTCTGCGCTTTGAGAAATTGCTATAGCCAAAATGTCTTCTGGAGGACCTCCAGACAAACGGGGATTCTTGGGTTTCAACATGCTACCTCGGCCATACTGGTTGGGATTTTCAGTTCGGGTGCTAGTGTGAGTAAGACGGGCACTACTTCCTCCGCCGGATGGCCAGGTTTTATCCGTCTCCGCGATGAAGCTGAATCGGACGTGTGGAAGGCTTGCTTTTTTGGAAGCTCTGTCTGATGTGACTTTTTGAAGACCATCAGAGTTTGCCAAGAGTTTGTCTGGGTTAGTGGGACCCTTTGATATCTCAGCCTTTATTTGGTAAATTGGTAAGTTGGACAAAAATCGGTGACGTTGCTTGTGTATTTGAGCTAAGAAATTCGATTCAAAATGGATGAAATGATCTTGTAAAATGGTCTAGTTGATACCTAGGACATAAATTAAAAGTTCTACTTGTGTAGTTTGTCATAGGACGAGCAAAATTAAGTCGCTGGAAACCCATCAGCCCAAAGCCATGAGGTAAATAAGTTTCAACACTCGATCGCCTCCTTCCACCTGCGCCCGTTGCGTATGTGCTCTGTATTATGAGTAAAAAAGTTGAAGGGTGAAACTTATATGCATTCATTAAAAAGCCTTTTACTAATTAGGCATATTGAAAATACATACGTACATAAGCTTCTTCCAAGCTGGCAGTCGCCATCGCATATTTTTGCTGACTCTGTATAAGGAGCATTTGCTGAGACTTGCGCTTATTCCCTTCTGCAGCACTGTGTCGTCGGAGTGAAGAGCTACTACTGGGAGCATTTTCTGCACTTTCTAAATTCTCAGTACTGGAGCTAGAACCCCGGTTGAAAGAACCCGAGCCAACAGAAGTGATAGAGCCTGCCTTTAGTTTGCTTGTTGTATAGTAGTGCTGTTGCTGTCCACCTTTTTTGCTTCTTCCTTCGCCCCCAAGAAGTTTGACAAAGTTTTCTAGAAAGGAGGTCCTTGGAGAAATTGCTCCAATCTCATTTACAGGTAGCTGAAGCAAAGAACCGTTGGTGGCATTACTTCCAAAGCCATCAACCCCAAGAAGATTTCCATAGCCTCCTACGCTACTTCTCTTTTTCTCCTCGAGGGCCTGACTAAACTTGAATGCTTTTAGTTGAGAATCAAATTTCTTCTTGGATTCCAGGCTACAATTAATCGTCTCCTCGAGTCGGTGAAAGTACTTTCCCTTGGCTTGAATGAGTTGGATATGCGTTCCATACTCGACAATTGAGCCATTCTCCATGTAGTAAACACAGTCTGCCCGTTTGCTCAGCCCGTTCACAGTGGATGAAGCCATGATAATGGTGCAAGTGTTACGTACTTGGTTAATGTAGCTGAGGAGCAGTGGTTCCATTTCATCGTCTTCTGGTCGGAGTGGATTATCCAAGAGAATGAAACGGGATTTGTGAAGGTAGACTCGGGCTAAACATAACTGTCGCTTTTCATGTCGAGTAAAGGTGTCCCCCAGTTCTTCACTGGAGATGATTGTTTCGTAGCCGTTGGGAAGGCTGGCAATACGATCATGAATCCCTGCTAGTTCACAGGCTCTCTCGATGTCGTACTGATTTGCAGACAATTTGCCAAAAAGAATGTTTTCAGAAATAGTGCCGGTAAAAATCACTGGCTCTTCCGTTATGATTGATATTTGTTGACGGAGCCAGCGTACGCTGTAGTTTTGCAGGTTAACGGAGTCCACTGCTACCTATATGGCAATATGAATATGTAAGGACTTTTTGCTTGTGGTTGTGATTTTGGAGACTGTAAAACGCAAACACATACATATCCACTGCAAACATCATATAATCGGGGAATCAGTCTCAATATTGTTGTCTTTCCAGAACGAGGTGGTCCCGCAAATACTTAAATTAATGATTTTGCTAATATGATTTAAATTTTCAATGCAATTTGTTATATATTATGTACATATTCTTGAAATATGTTTAATACCAATGAATTGGCCAGTAAAAATGGTTAAAGCACGGATATTTAAAACAACTTCCTCGGGATTCTTTGGATAACGAAAGGTCACGTTTACAAAATCGAGCCGCCCTATTGCAGCTTTCTTAGGAGCTCGTCCCTCCGACGAGAGATTGTTAATTCTGCTCTTCCTATTACATTAATAACTTTCGCTTAACTTTCACATCATACTACCTTTGAAAGTTTCAATAATAGCGTAGGATAGCTTTCAAACTCGTACCAGTCAATGATGAAGAAAACAACGGTTGCATTGTCTTTTGCGATTTGCATTAGTGCTAGCATATTGGGAAGTTCCAGGGCACGCAAGGATATGAACATAAGGCAGAAGTATACCTACCACGAAAAAATAATGTGTAGTAAGATCTCCAAAATGTTCCATTAACTTTTTACAAAGATCTCATTTTGCCCCATTTTGCCTATTTGTTTCATACTGACGTACCCAAAGCATAACCCCCGGTCCATGGTCCCGTGAAACGATTCCTAGTGCCAAGAAACCGGCCCTGAAGAATGAGTTTCTGCCCTGGGTTTCTTTTCCATAACAGTAATCGTCATGCATGTGGAAGTCACCGTGTCCGAACCAGAAAACGAGTGAGGTGGCGACATTCAGACTGAGCCAAATGAAGCTCGTACTCAATGCAGCGATTGTCATCCACTTAAGTTCCATCTTGGTGTTCTCCATCGCATCCAACGACTTGGCGAACCTCTGACACTGGGCGTTTTCCATTTCGTACATTTTGATCATTTTTATATTGGAGAAGTTTTCAGCTACAAAGTTTCTAGCGTCGATGAAACTGGTATCTGCCAATGTGGATCTCTTTCGTTCAGCCCAATTGCCCATATACACCATGAGAATAATTAACGGAACAAAGCAAAAGAATGACAAGGCTGCTTTGAAGGTGAGCGAGAAAATCACAATAGTCATAACAAGGATGGTGCAAATGAGATTCAAAAATCCAGGAATCACATCACCCGTGCCTAGTCGAATGTGGGTCACCTCCTCTGTCATCGCTTTGGCAAAGTCTCTATCTGTGTAGAGGTCAAACCAAGCCATGTCTTTCATGACAATGCTTTCAAAGTATTTTGCTCGCATTCTTCGTGTCTACAGAGGCCAGAATTTCGTATTAATATGTAAGATTCTCATTCATTCATTCATTCCAGTCTTGTAAGACAGGTTACCTGACGGTCAGCGGCTACGGTGAAACAAGTGTTATAGATAACTTGAAGGCTTATATAGGTAAGCCAGCCATAGCCAACAGTCTGAAAGAAAATTTTCCCTACTTCTTCAAACGTGTGGTCACAATAGCCGGTCGTGGTGCATTTTCCCGTAGTTGAATTAACATGTCTTAATGCAGTATAAATTGACAAATTACTCTTTTTAGTACCAATTCCAGATGTCTAATTGTTTTTAACTCACGGTTTGCATCTCTGATAGACAACCATGTCCTGTAAGGTAATTCCAGCACAGTAAAACAGAAATGGAGCAACCAAGCTATTGCCAATAGCTAAAATGATTCCAATTATCATGAGAAGCCAGTCGAAGAAATCGGCATAGCGGAAGAGTTGATAAAAGTGCAGCTGCTTCCTCTCACTAAACATTTTCTGTCCTTGGTTAGCATCTTCAATGGGGTCGTAAGGTTCCAATGAACTGAATTCTTGGCCCCGTACCCAACTTGGACTGGCGTGATGACTTATTTGCTCACTGTGAACACTTCTTAGCTCTAGTTGAATGCTTTCTCCTCCCCCGGGCTCGAAAATTCTAAGTCTGGAATGCTGTGATCTACTGCGGCCATCATCAATGCTTGGCAGTTGTCTACCACCCTCCATTATGTTAAAGTTCGTTACAACTACTACTGCTTACAATCCTGAACTGTACAAAACGAATTCTGAATACAGAACAACTTATGCCACTGAACGTGATAAGTGCAGTAAATTCGAAATCATACAAATAAAGTTTCGATGATTATGATTATTTCAGTCATCCATAGATACTGGATTATAAAGTTAAATGATTCTTACTCCATAAACCCAGCTCCTGAATTTGTATGACTTTTGGAATGATTCTGACGATTGGTTAGTGAAATGAAATTAACTAGATGCACCAGTTGGTTTTTTACTGTTATAGAAATCCCATGTTGTCTAGTAGCGTTTAATAGCTGGTTTGTTCTTCCACTTACAAAGACAAATAATATAATAGTAAAATGCCTTTGGATTGTTACACCCTTTCCTTTATTTTTCAAAATTACATTTAAGAAAAACACGGTAGTAAAACTGTCTATTTAAGAGGGATGAAACGGGACGAATGGGTGGCACCAATACCTGGCCTACCGTGCTTAACAGGCTTGTACGTCACGCTGAACTCACCGAGGTAGTGACCTACCATTTCAGGCTGAATATTAAAAATAGAAAAGATATTTAGTACACCCATCTTCGACTTTAAAAAAATTTCCTACGGCATCACTACGATGTAATGTGTATTACATACCTTGATTTCAACTTGGTTAAAAGTTTTGCCGTTGTAAACTCCCACAATACTTCCAATCATTTCCGGAACTATGATCATATCCCTCAGATGCGTTTTAACAGGTTCTGGTTTCTCGTTGACAGGGGCTTCTTTCTTGGCCTAAAACAAACGATAAACATAATTAGTAAAAATGCACATCAACTGTAAAGGACAAAAAAATAACCTATAATAACGTGACTGAAATCTTTATACCTTTCTCAATTTCTTCAAAAGAGCCAAATTTTTCCTCTTGAGTCCCCTATTAAAACGCCTGCGAGCACGAGCATGAACCAACTCTGTGAACTGCTTCCTACAAATTCAAATAAACAACATTACGATAAATATACACTCAACCACAATGCGAATCATTGTTTGTAAATATTTAGAGAAGAACGTACATGTTCATGTCAAGCAACTGATCGAGGTCAACCCCTCGGTAGGTAAACTTCCTGAAGGTCCTCTTCTTCTTTAATGCGTCTTCCTGCAAAATTAAAACAAATTCAAACCCATTAACTCCAATCCCTTTCTACTATAGTCAGTAAATTAGCGCATGAATGTCATGATTTGATCATCAGCAGTAGATTTATCGTCATTTAAGCAATCGGAAACTCTAGTCTAAAAACATCATTTTGATCACAAACCACTTATCAACATACACAACCAATATTCCCATTGCACATAAATGTACAGAGAAAATGGAAATTGGTGCAATTACAAGATAAAAATTAGTCGATAGTAAAGATAATTAACTAGTATTTACCTCAGCCATGTTGAGATTTTAATTATTTTCACGAAATTCGGAAAAAATTAGCAGCTTTACGAAGCCCGTCTGGAATGACAAGAGAAGACTACTAACTCCAATGCTGTGCAAAGGGAATGGGAGAGCTAAATGCACAAGAAACAACACGCCGGACACACTGCAGTCAGATTTGGATATGAGCGCTCCTCCAACAACTTCACAGCTAGAGGGTGCACCTCTCAACCAACAAAGCCTGTGTAGAAATGCTGAAAGCGTTCCTAATTTCTGCATTGATAAGCTTGTTGCCATAAAGTAAAGCAAGAGCGTTGTGTAGACGGCACACTAAATTGGGGCACAGCGGACTTGAGCCGCGAGTCAAAATTAGTTAAATTGTTTTTATGGAATAAAATTTCTCCAGAAATTCCAATTCATTCAGCTAGCGATTCCAGCAGTGAAGTGAACAGTTGATTTTTGTGTCCAAATTAGCTCCTATCGAATCAAAGTGAATGATAAGGAAATGAGAAGTGTATGAATCTAGCGGCATTTCTTAACACAAAGTTTTTCAATCGTGCAAATTATTTGGATAGGTTGAAGGTAAGTATTACTACATTAGAACGATTTAGTTGTCGATAATTTATAAATTAGTCAGTTGTGGACTTGTTTCCGGCTAATTTGACATTTAAATTGATTTTTTTATGATTTTGCAGGTGTAAGTTGTAAGTAGGATTATAGTTAGGATGGCAGGAAGCAGATCAGAAGCCTTCAACATCCTAAGGTGTTTGTACCGTGAGCTTCGCCCTTCGGTTAATGCACCCCAAAAGCACGTTTATGAAACACAACTGTGGAAGTACATTATAGGATTATGCCGACAATGCAAAACTCAAGATTCATCACAGGGTTTGGAGGTACAGAAGAATTTAGAACATACTGGACGATCCTACGTTTTGTATCTTCAGGGGAGCAAGGAATATCACCGCATTTCAGATTACTACAAAGGCGCTGGGGAAAGAAGTGCTGATGACACGGCTAAACTTCTCGGGTTTAAAATGCCAAATGAGCCCAAAGATCCTCCTAAACAGAAAACTAGCAAAAGTGAAACCTTATCTCATGATAGTCATGATACATGTTCCAGTGAATCTAACAATAATAGTAATAATAGTAGTAATGCCTCCGATATAAATTATCCCCCACTCAGTGAACATGCATCGTCGCTGAGATAAAGTTCTACGAGGATTATTCATTTAAAAGAAAGGACTAGATATTTATGAATAACTTGTTGTATACATAGTACTCCTCAAAATAGACATTATGCTATGAATTGAATAATAAAGATACGGGATGTAGTTGAATTGCGATAATTTTTTTTCACATTTAATAATTATTACTCAAAAACTTACATACTCAGTTCATAGTTCCATTCTTCTGACCCAATGTCATGAATTAACTTGCATTTCATTATTCCAATACACAGCATACACAATACCGCGAGTCTTAACTTAATTTAACGATTTCAAGCAGTCAATCAAATTATCTTTATCATACTACTCATACTAGCCTACTCTACTTTAGTACCTAATAAGACTAAACTATAGCTTTTAAAACTGCAGCCTGCATCATGATTTCAAAGGAATTTTGGAGAGGTGAATGCTGCTTATTGGTATTAATTAATATTGTTACCTTGCGCTTAAAACAGTTATTACTTATTACACTTCACAACTCATTTTTTAATTCAATGAACAACTCTGCCAAACTGCCAAGCGTTATCACATGACACTCACAGTATATTCTAACAATACCGAGCAAACAAAACGAGGGCATGTAAATCAGTAATTATAATTAAAACTGCGAATTAAAAAATCCTACTTAAGCATTTAACAGTTCGATTAATATGTATTCAGACTAGCCTATTACAGTTTCATGAATTCATGTTGATGATTACGAGGTGAGTTAAACAACATCACCAGTTTTCTGATAGTTTTCAGGCTGATAATTTTCAACAATCATCATTTCTTAGTAATATCGTTAGTTGCAAATTAAGCAACGGGTTCTGTCTTCACCACAACGTCAGTTTCCATGCTGCTTACGTCTTCCTTTTTATCTTTCTTCCCGTCGTTTGTGACCTCTGCTTCGTCACCCTCGCCAACTTCACTGTTATCACGTCGTCGTTTGCGATTCATTAAATTCTTTTTCTGGAATCTTGGTAGTGGCTCCATTCCTAACACTTTATGGATCTGGCGAAATGCCACCTGACGAAGTGCTTGCTGTAAAAGTTTAAGAACAAACGGTAAAGTAATTGATATGAAAACTCTGATTCGTGACTCGTGACATAAATTTTCAAGCACTCACCTGAGCATACGCAGTGACATCTTCACGACACTGATTTGTCAGTCCCTTTAGTGCATCTACAGACTCCTTTTCACATGGATCTAATAATCCTGGTCCACTTTGAAGGAAGATGCCGGCTGAAACAACTTCCAGTACTATTCTCAAGGCTTCACCGGGAGACAAAGGGATTCCCGAACTGTTGATTGACTTTTCTGTCAAAAGTTCCACAGCCTATCAATCCATAAAGTCATGAATGAATTAATTACCTTCATATATTTGAATGCACATTACCTTTGTCAATTTCTTTTACTACTACATAGCTTCGAATTTTTGAAACACTTACCCAACAAGGCAGTGACTGCCATGCAGCAACCCTCTGGCACAAATCCCTTAAAATTCGGATGACAATGACACAACTCTGGAGTGCTGTTGCTCTAGCCTAGTAATAATTGTTACAATAATTAAAAAAATTAATTTGGATTGTATTACTACGTAAATTGTACAGATTAGAGAAGGAAAACAGAGGAAAGGAAGGAGGATACATGATGCCGAAATCGGAAACAGTCAAGAAAGAAGTGAAAGAAAAATTATTCGTGAAAAAGACTCAAATACTTTGTTTTGATATGATTTTAACGAAAGTTTCCGTAAGCAAAACGTTATATATCAATCTGACTGAAAATATCTCAAATTAAATACAAATCTGAAGGTGATACTGCCACCACATCATTCAATTCACTGATAGTTCCCATAATGCGCTCTTTTCAGCCTCATGTATGTAGCCCTTAATTTAAATTAAATTGATGGCTTCATGAAATACTTTTAGTTTGAGTTCTATTTTTTAAAAACAGAAAAATCGTTCATTTGAATCACAAGGCTGTAAAGGAAGCAGGAACTGAACATGTGCCTTAGAACTTCAAATCCTACAACAAACTGAGAGCTACATTTCCCTTTTTCCAAAATATCATTATTCCTCTGATAATTAAGTTTATAATGTTCTACAGAAAATTGAAAAAGAATACGAATGGCCAAAAGATTGCCAGTTCGCCCATAATTCAAACGAAAGCGTTGACAGTTTGAAGAGTAAAAATGATGTATAATATAAGATTGCGGAAATAATGATGTTTGAGATTTTGTAAAAAGGTAAACAAAGTCTAGAGCACATGCACACCTGGAACCATTTCGCATGTCTTAATTCGGCCAAAGCATCTAGGCATTTCTCCTTGTCCAAAACATCTGCCGGGTCCTTCACCTGAGTTGCTTGGGCCTCTACACATGACAACATTAACACACATCAGGTCAGACATTAATTCGCAGACACCCAACCCAATACCAAAACAATGACGGTGAGATCATGTTTTGGATATATCAGGTTGGGTCTTGGGTAGAACAAAATCTTATAAACAAACACGAATACATGATAAGAGGTAAGTAACACTGATTATCTGAGTCTGAGTGTGAAAATGTTCATGATAAAGGTGGTGGCGGTCGTGTGGTTTAAGTATCAACATCAACTTTATCTTTAGGTTATTAAACACAGTTATTTAGAAGTATTTTCCACGAAAGTATTTTGTTTTGAGAAAATCCCGTTTGTCCAGTCTCTTCCCATTTTTCATCGTGCTGAAGTAGTAGGAACAGAAGGAGTGATTGATTCATTGATTGACAGTCAGTGATACTGATATTCATTCATCAAGCTCTGCTGAGGTTTATACTTGCTACGATACCGGTACGACTCGTTGCTGATTTGTAGTCAGTCATCTTTGCCAGTTTTAAATTGAAGAAAAATCATCCCATCATCATCTCTGTGTGACCTCAGCAGAGCTTTTCTCTTCTCGTTGCTCCACTTGTTTCCATTCAAATAAAATTATTACACTTTGATTCTTTGAATGGCTTCATTTTCACATTGCAATAACAGAAACATCCACAATTGGCACCAGTTCGAAGACACTGCAAAACCACTTGAAATCTCAGCTCTTTAGTTTAAAAATACTAATCATTACAAATAGTACACTACCATGCACGTCATGTATAATTTGCAAGGTATGCAAGTACCATACATCAAAACCACATAATCAATGAAACATCCGAGATTCTTAAAAGTACATGATCAAGATAAGTACATCAATATCAATGTTTTAAAAAAAAACTTACAAATTAGTTTCCACTATTCTACTTCTGAACAAACTCGTCAACTATTCAACTTTTTCATCCAAACTATTGAAGTAATATTAACCTTGCCTGGTGGATATTACTTTAATTTGTACTAAATATTCTATCAGATATGTTGCCAAATCGATATGAGCTTTAAAGTGGTTTTGATTCTCCAATATATTAAGTGCATTGCATTGGAATATTGAACATTACATTGAACAAGTTAATGTTAGAAATGAAATGTAAATTCCATTAGCAATAATAAAATTTCTTTGACAGACAACAGGAGAAATTGATTTGACACACACAGCACTACTAACAATTGATTAAAAGGATTGAATTATGCACTTAAAGTGAGAAGTTCGAAATGATCTCTTTAGCCTTATAAATTTGTCTCGGTTTGTTCCAAATAGTCAACAGTACAAACACAAACTCACCATCACCACCAACCAACCATGAACCAACCGACCCAAATCCACCGCGGTGGATATTATACACTTTTCTTCCAGTCTCAACAACAACACTTTCAAGATTCTCTTACCACCTGCAGCTACAACGGTCTCACTTCCAGTCGCAGCTGGCGTTCTCATCAGCGGGGATGTCAGCGTCACAGTTACCTCTATTTTTGGTTCCTTGCTTGAGCTCACAACTAAAGCAGCATCTTCTAGTTTCTTAATAACTTCATACTTCTCATCAGGTGCTACATTCTAGGATGAACAATTTGATGACGTTAGTTAAAAGATACTTAGCTACTACTTTGATACTAAAATTCCTTATTTTAGCAAGTAATTCACCTGGAGATGTTTCGGTAATCCATCCACAATCCTATCCAGCATTGTCAATGTCGGCTTTTCCGAGCACAGAACAACTAATTTAACAATCCTATCCCCTCTCAGCAACAAACCTTTCGCTAAATGTCCAACCCTCATTACTCCTTTCAGTACCCTCGATGCTTGCAGCAAATCAGCATCGGATTTAGACTCAATTGCGCTATCTTTCACGCCATTCAGTTTCATCGCATCGTTTTCGGCAAACTCGTCAGACACAAATTTCAACGCCTTTTCTGTATTAGAAACTATCTTTTGAATGGCATGGAGTTCTTCTTCCTTAGGATAAATATCTGCATGCCTCGCCATAACATGACGGTCCTCCATACTTTCTGGTCGACGAATAAGTGGTGGAATAAACGGCATGTGTCCGCCTGGAGGAGCTCCATACTTTAAAAACCAAAACAATATATTATTCATGTATTCATTTTTAACAGAAATCTAATACACCACTTTTTACTTACAACTGGAGGTGCGAATCCTCTTGGACCACCACCGGGAGGCATAAGTGGCATTGGACCTCTTGGAAACCTGCATTGAAATATCAATCAGAGTAGAATGGTGAAATTCTTTGCACAAAAGTACAAATTAAATTAAATGTATTATCTATTCATACATATCTCCAATTGCTTGATTCTTCCTAGCTGGTGTTACCCTGCTTGCCCTTCTCTCCTCCATTTTCTTTTGACGACTGGATGGTTTTACATCCACTACCAAGTCCGGATTAACTTTTTTCTTGTATTGCAAACGATGACGCCGTCCTTTCATATGCATTTCTTTAGCATTTGGATCATTGAATCGACATTCACATAGCTTACAATTAAAGGAAACTACTTTTCCTAAAAACAAACAGACAATAAAGCATTAAGTAAGGTTAAACAAAGAAGGACTTATGTTGCATCACTTCAATTTCGTTTTGCTTAGAAACTTAAGTTCCCCTTACCGTCGTCACTGCGAACTTCTTCAATATAATCTTGACCAACAGGTTGAATATCCTTCTCTGCGTAACCAACGGCGGACGGTGGCGTTACAACAACAGGTTCTGATTTAATATCTACGTTAGTAGATGCAGCATTACCAGAATTCGTTTGGCTAACTGATTGCGGTTGTTGCACATGACTGGTAGCAGCTTGAGATGACTGCTGCTGCTGCTGTCCAGATTCATTCGGTTGCGGTTGACCCTGTCCATATCGATCATAATCGGCCTTGGGACCGATGAAGTTAACTTTTACAGTACTGCCACTTGGTTTAACATAAGGGGTGCTTGTGTTCTGCTTCTGCGTTGTTTTTAAAGGAATACTTGCCCCTGAAGAATGCTGGTTTTGGCCTTGCCCATTTGCATTGGCAGACTGGATAACAGTAGGGTTATCCGACGGAATTGGCTTTCCAAGCTTCGTGTGAAGTTTTAAAACTTTTTGATGCTTGGCTCCTCTAATGTGGGCAGCGTACGCGTCAGACCCAGTGCACGTTACGTCACAGAGTTCACACCTAAGTCCACCAGAAGTTCCTTTAGCTACTGGTACTACTCCTCCTGACCCACCAGCTTTCTGTGCTGCTTCCTTCTTCTTATGCTTTTGCCCCTCCAAATGCTCCTTGTATGTTTGGGGACCAGCACAACTAATTTTACATACATCACAGTAGTGCAGCGTTTGAGGTTTGTTTTGCATGGGCCGTGCTCCCTTCATCTTATTCATATGTGGTCCTCCTCCACCTCCTTGTCGTTTAAAGCCAAAACTGTTAGGTTTCGAACTTGTTCCACCTTGTGCATAAGCAGTCACAGCATTATAAACGGCAGCATCATAATTCGTAAATGTCGCAGCTGTAGGTATCGAATACTACGTGTTACAATTATTATGCCACCTCACCTTCAGTTATGTGTACTATTATCTCATACCTTTGGTTGTTGAAGGTTGTTGCTGAGGTTGCGTAAATCCAGCATATGATGTTGTTCCTGGGCCAGCAGTGTTAGCGTTGTAAGTAGGATACACGCTGGAAGCTCCTACTACCTTAACAATCCCCTGAGGTTGAACCTTTCCACTAGCTGCAGCGGATGTCATTGTTTGCCCAGTATAGGCCGTCTGCTGGGACTGTTGAGGATAGTAATTTTGTGGGGCACCAGCTGATTGTTGAGCTGGACGAGTGTAACCACTGATGACATAATTTTCTGATGGTTGTGCATACGCTTGGGCTTGTTGAGATACTGCTGGAGCCTGTGCTGGAGGAGGATAAGGTTGAGCTGTCGTGTAACCCTGTTGTGACGGTGTGTATTGGTTCCTGAAAAGGTATACAGCAAAAATTAAATTAAATTGTAGTCATTATAATATTTTGTCTGTGTTTACATTTTCAAACGCTACTCTAGTGACTAGTTGTACTAAATAATAACTCACCCATACTGAGTCCCCGCATGAGTAAACCCATAATAGTTATTTGCGGCCATTTTTGTAGAAATAGACCTCGGACCCTTCCGAGTCCAACTAACAAGTTATATTTCAAAATCCACTAGGCTTGGCACAATCCAGTGTTTTCTCACATCAATTAAAAAATACGCCGGTTACAACAACAAAAGAGGATACCTAATAACGATTTTTAAAACTAAAACTTTAACTAGTCCTTGAAATAAATATCAGTAACACTTTGTGCGTCATCCAAACAATTAACTTTCCATCCGTTTCGCGTTACATTTAATGCCTAATTAACTTGATGTTGATGAGAATAGTGAAACGAAGATTTTGGAGTACATGAATCGCCAATTAGCTCTGTGTTGGTCATACGAAAAACATAACTAGCTGAGAAGCTTCTTCCTATAAATGCACATATCCAAAAGAACAACTGATATTTGGTAAAAAAAATACCGAACAAATACCTAAAAATATACATAGCGCACTCATCACATGTACCTAATGCTATTTACGTTATATACAAAGGGTTGATGCTTGACTCCGGCTGCCAGTTACCCTCTCTAAATTCATGCAGGAGCTTGTCACGGTTTCAAGCACAAACTTTTCTGAGGGCCTAACTGGCGTAGCCTGAAGCCACAGTGAGCATGCAAAGGCTTCGTGGAATTAGCGTGTGTCTCATGCACTCTTCGCTTTATGCTATATGCGAAGCCCGACTCTCTATAATAGTCATCATTTCATTCATAGAAAAAGATCGGATCGGATTGTACCTTTGTGCATGTGCCTAAAATGTCGATGATATGCATTTTACCGGATGTCATGATCAAGAGGAAAAAGGGACGGGTGCGTGCTGAATCATATCTCTAAAGATTGGTTTGGTATCCGTATCGGTACTGTTCGCTGAATCGAATGCATAAGGTAAAATGAGCTGGAGAACGGATATGAACGGGATGCGCCGAGCAAGTGTTTTTGGAGTGGAGACCAGCACCTATTTCCATATTTTCCATTGAAGAAAGCTCTCTTCGATTTATCCTTGTACATACTTTGTGTGCACTAGTCTATTTTGTTGGAGAACGGAGATGGTTGGAGAAGAGGAACTCATTCATTCAACAAGAAGAGTTGTTTTTCTCTTGAAATGAAATGACAAACAAAACAAACCAGAGGCGAATGTAAGTAAGTAGTCAATGTAAGTATGCAAAGAGGAAACAAGTCGGAGAAGTGAACCACATAGATTTGTGTCTGTGTTCTTTGCTGAGATTTAATGAATGATGCGACGATGTTGATGATGATGACAGCTTAAGACCCACACTGACTGGAGCCACTGGAGGAGGATTCCACTTTATCTCAATTGTTTGAGTCACTTTGTTCTTGGAAGAAAGGAAGGTTGATGGAACATCTTGTTAATGCTGAGATGAATAGAAGAGTTTCAGAACATTCAGAAGAAAAGAACGTCTTGGGAGGCTGAGCAGATTAGATTGTCAACTGAAAGCGTCTTGTGTGTGCATGATGCAGGGATTTTGGGGCATTGTTACTCTTTCTAACAATGCAACAGCTGATACTGTTGTGTGAGTGAATGACTTTTTTGTTGGGTGAGTCATCGCATTGTTTGGATAAGGTGTATCTATCCTTCCTGTGTACGTTTGGGATAGGAACGGGATACTCGATAGTTTGTTATGCAATTAAAAAGTTGATAAATGTAACTTGACTGATAAAGTGGAGAGACGTTTTCCACTTGGACGTGCTATGATAAATGCAAAGTGCCAACTCTGAGGGAATTGACAAGGTTTAATCTGATGTTTGTAAGGGTAAAATTATAAATTTTGTTCTTGTCATGATACTAATTATGAAGGAATTTTGTAGGAAAGCATTCTTATGTCCATTATTGTTGTGCTTGCAAATAAACAGGACTATAAAAGTTGAGTTGTTTTACTCTTTATCTACTTGACATTGGCAGCCACGGAAGAAGATAAGATTAGGAACAATTACCAATATCTTGAAGGAGTGTCGGCCGACTAAAGCAAATATAAACTTTAAAAATGGATTTCATTCGGTAAGTAACAATAACTTGTGTGTATATGTATGTGGTAAAATGAGGCTGCAGCATTGATCTGAACGTTCGGTTAATGCAGGTCAACATTGAGCTCACTTCCGCTTCCTCCACCTCCGCCTCTGTTGGAAGATAACATAGGATCTGGTCTTCTAGACGATTTGGAGAACTTGGGTTTAGATTTTGATATTGAAAATAATGGGGATAACAGCCCGACAGAGCCTAGTCTTATTGCACCTCCAGAATCTGAGTAAGATTTGAATGAAATTTTTACATTTGCAAGTTAAAGTTTTAACCAACTTTACGTTGAAGGTTTTCGGCGAAATTCAAGTTAGTTTTAACACGGTATATTTTATTAAGATGGTACCATGGCCGACTGGATAGACACACTACTGAAGAGCGTCTTAGAACATTTGGAAAACCTGGAAGTTACCTTGTACGAGAAAGTGATAGGAAACCTGGGTCTTACGTCTTGTCCTACCTGGGTAGAACTGGCATTAATCACTTCAGGTAAATCATGTCTTGCATATCTACGATCCGGTTTTATTTTTTGATTTACACTAGAGATTTTGATTAACAATATAATCTCTTTTACTTACGTCACAGAATAACTGCCGTTTGTGGAGACTTTTACATCGGCGGTCGTCAGTTTGATTCCTTGAGCGATCTCGTAGGGTACTACACTAGTGTTTCGGATTTACTAAAAAAGGAGCGCCTAATATATCCAATAGCTCCTCCAGAACCAGTCAATGACAAGAAGCGTGTAATTGCCATTCTCCCTTACACTCGTATGCCAGATACTGAAGAATTGTCGTAAGTTATTCAAACGTTGTAAAAGTTACATTTTATATCAAAGTAAAACAATGGATCTATCCCATTACGACTTTTCTTAATGAATTATGGTGAATAGGTTTCAGAAAGGTGACATTTTCTTTGTGCACAATGACTTGGGCGATGGATGGTTGTGGGTGACTGCTCATAGAACCGGAGAACAAGGTGTAATCTTCCGAGACTTGGTTGAGGATCTTGATGACACAATCGATCCTAACTCCGTTTTTTCATGGTTTCATCCAAATGTCACTAAAGATGAAGCTGTTGATATGCTTGTAAAAGGTAAAAGGGCACTGTTATAAAGATGTTTTGATGCTACAGCTTTGTTAAATTAAATTTGAATGAATTAGCATTAATTAAATGATTTTTTTCCGTTAGCTGGGCCTGGCAGCTTCTTGGTTCGACCAAGTGATAACTCTCCAGGGGACTACTCCCTATTCTTCCATATTAACAATCAAATCCAACGGTTTCGGATTGAGAAGAAAGGAGTGCGATACCTAATGGGAGGAAGGACATTTGAGTGTTTGGAATCCGTCATAAGTCGTTATCGTACAGAGCAAATTGTTGAAGGTCATACGTTAGGCCATGCTGTGGTGAAGGTAAATATCTTCATTATCTGGTAAAATCTAGGCCCTATAAAAAGACAGGTTTAGCTTTTATTCCCAGCAGTTACAAAGGTATCATCTCTAATAGGATTATCCAGGTTTCATTTAATATAGATTAGACATAAATACATGTTTTGGAATGGACAGGAAACGATAGGCGTACCTATATATGTACCTATGTATACTTTGTTTTGCATACGTTTGGTTGGAGTTATCTTATCAGAGTTTATCCATGGGGAATTGATACGTTTTACATTATCTTGTGCGGCGTTTTGTTGAGATTATTCTGAATATCTTTC
This sequence comes from Orchesella bifasciata, assembly GCA_034697805.1. NCBI lineage: Eukaryota > Metazoa > Arthropoda > Collembola > Entomobryomorpha > Orchesellidae > Orchesella > Orchesella bifasciata. The sequence goes on from JAQGAP010000025.1 coordinate 55,932, forward strand.
CGTTTTAACTCATATGCACTGCTTTAAATTATAAAGAATTCTTCAATTCCGGGCACATCATTGATAATGAATTTAGCATTTTTTGTATATGCAGGGAATGACTCAAGGTTAGTCTAGGCATGCATACATTTTTTCCAAGATCAATAATTGAGACAGTTTGTCGCCTGCATTGCAGTCAAACAGCCGCCAACAGTTAGCTTATTAGCAGTATCTGCATCGAGACATGCTTTTATTGCAGTCTCAACTGGAGCAGAAAGAAAGAAAACCATCAATCTTTTCAGTACTTGTGTTGGGCGTTAAGAATGATTACTTGTCGTCTTCGTCTTAAACATGTTCAAGTACAAAATTAACATTGCGGGTGCTACTTCACCAAATGAATCTGTCTTACAGGGCGGCAATGCACTCGAGGGAATTTACAAGGCAAAGGAAGTGAACAACCCGGAAAAAATTTATGCCACTCTCCAGGAGTGTCGAGATACTGTTGGAATCAAGAAGACTGAAGGTTTGTGAGAACATTAGAGTAAATTTTTGTTACATTACTAACCAACTTAAGAATCGATGCCAATTTTGTATATTTTACTCTTTTAGTTTGCAAGAAATCTGGTTACCTGTACAAACGAAATGAGAAGAACAAGAAATGGAAATCTATGTACTTTGTTTTACAAATGGATGGAACAGATACTCATTTGCTAATATTTGAAAGCCCGAAGGTATGAGATAAGAAGATACACTAAAGTAGTCCTATAATTTGCTCTAAATCAAAGTTGGTTAATTTTGTGTTTCTATTTATATACATACAGAGAACGAAGCCTAAAGGATTGGTTGACCTGGGTTGCGCATACTTGTATCCACTGCATGACACTTTCTATGAGAAGCCGTTTTGCTTCCAGTTGGTTGAAAGAGCTCTCCCATGTTTGGCTACAATTACGTATTTGTGTAGCCCAACTCAAGATGATCTTCAGGTAATTCATCACACTACGATGAAAGCATTATCTAAAACTGGTAAAGTCAAAGTAAAAAATGACAAAATAACCGTGTATAAATTTTGTGATATAGGAATGGATCAGCATTTTGAAACCCCTGTGCGTTCCCCAAATGGCTCGTGCACCGAAAATTGCTAGGCTTAGAGAACTCAAATGTTTAACTCTTGGCATTCTGGAGGCTCATCGACTACCATACAAATTAGTGCCAAATCCTATGTGTATTGTATCCTTAAATCAAGTAAAGGTTGCCAAAACCAAAGTGAAATCGGGATATGATCCTGTGTGGGACGAAGAGATTACTCTGGAGTATGTCGAAATCCATTCGTTATACTTTGTAGAATTTGTAAGTCCAAGTATTTGATTGACGTGTAACTGTTTGTTTGCAGTGACATTCCTCCTGATGTGCTCACTTTCACTGTCACAGTAATTAACAAAGGGAAGCGAGCAAAGGATTCTGAGGTTGCAGAAATCACCATCGATTTAAGTAGTCTTACTAATGGCGAAGAGGTTAGTCGCATATCCATTGTTGATCGATTGAATAACCTTTGACATCTTTATTCCGTCTGATGAATCATTTTATGTACATTTCACTGGGTTTGTGGTTTAACAGAAGGAAGAATGGTATTCTTTAAGTGGAATAACACCAATTGGGGAATGGGGATCATTGCGACTTCGAATCCGCTACATGAATGATCTCATCATGCCTCAGGAAGAATACTCACCGCTCAAAGAATTAATGCTAGATACAAGACTGGAAGCTGTTCGTGCACTTGCTGATGTTTGTCATTCAAATCGTACAACACTCGCTCATGCACTCCTCCGAATCTTTCAGTAAGAGTGAATTTCAATATACTGACAATGATGTTCAATCATTTTGCTTACATCAGTACCTAACTCAAGCACTTTTATGTTACGTCTCTAAAGATTTGAAAAGAAGGAAGCTGATCTGCTTTCAGCATTAGTAGAACAAGCCATCTACAAAGAAGCTGAAACGACGACACTTTTCCGAGCTGACTCATTAACTACCACGCTCATGGATCTGTATATGAAAAACGTATGCGAAGATTTTCTTCATGCAGCAGTTTCTGAAACTGTTAATCGAATTCTGGAGTCCAAGCAATCCTGTGAGCTTAACCCAAGTAAAATTGAGCCAGGAGGCGACAATTGTGCCAATGCCGAGTTTCTGCTAGTCGTGCTGGATGAGATAACGGAAAACATTTTCATGGCTTATGATTCTTGTCCACCGTAAGATCACAACTCTGCGTCAAACCAATAAAACGATTTTAGGTCACTTCAAGATTCATAATGAAATGTATTGTTTTTAGAACACTACGGTATATTTTTGGAACCATGCAACGTACTGCAATGACTAAATGGCCGGGTGAACGTTTAGTCAAGACCCGAGTTATTAGTGGTTTCATATTTTTACGTTTGATTTGTCCTTCCTTGCTCAGCCCTCGGTCATTTAACCTTGTATCAGGTATGAACTTAAATTACAACACTGCTTACTTTCACATTTACTATCGTTCTTGTCACTATAAATAAGTTGATTTGCAGAACCACCACCACAAATGGCTGCCCGATCGCTAGTTATGATTGCAAAATGTCTTCAAAACCTCGCAAATCTTGTTGAATTCGGTGGAAAAGAGCCATACATGGAAGTCGTTAATCCATTCATCCTGAAAAATAAGGAACGAATGGTAGTATTCTTGGATCATTTGTCGGTAAGTTGTAGTAGTTTATATTAATTAAAGTCGTGCATGTCCGATTTTCTAACAAAAATATTAAATGATAATCATGTGTATTAATAGAACAAAAAGGAAAGACCAGAACCGGAAGAGCATTTGAAGTTGCAAGGAGATCCTGCCCGAGATCTCAGTGCACTTCATCACATTTGCGACACCAGTTTCAAGGAATTACAAATCATGAGTCGCACACAGGTAATATATCACCGATACCGATCGAATGCTATAGTTTTAGTTATGAAATGGCATTCATTCAACATTTGACTGACGAATATGTTAAAATAAATTCCTTTGCAGCCAACGATTAAGAAGTTGGTGACTGTAACCGAGATGCTAAGCAAACATAAATCAAAGTATCGGGAGATGATTAGGACTTAAAGACTTTGGAATTGGAACATGGATTGAACAGATTTGACTGCTGAACAGACCGGCTATCCACCAGAGAGGAGCAAAGCATGAACAAAACAAGTAAAATGAACTTTAATGGATGTTTCCAATATAAATTGGAACTTCGAATCTATTTTTAAATGCTTAGAAAACGCACCATTCCATTTGTATTGGTGGTGTTGGTGACATTCTAGTAATTTTCGGTAAATTCATATTTTATAATACTAAAACTTTAAAACATGACTTATGCAAAGAAAAGCGTTCGATTTTGGAACTGACATTTGTTTGTGGTTATGCTTTGGCTATAGCTTGAAGTATTATTAGATTTTAGTGTATAATTGATAGATGCAGTACTTCATATCTAGCTTCGGTGTCACTAGTTAATAGATTTATATTCGATATTCAGACAACTTTCATGCGTAATATTTTGATCGTTTCACACAAGCAGATTTTACTAAAAAACTGTGTAGAATCTCCTTGTATCATGTATACGTGTAATCAGTCACTTAAATTGCAATGCAGTAGTGCATGCAAGCAACAGCCCTTCACAGAGAAAGCAATCAAGACAAGAGGTAACCGACGTTCTTCGGTTATGAATCGTTACTTACTTTTGTAGAATAAATAAATAAAATGCATTATGTGCCAGTGCTAGATAAAACTGATCTGCATTTCAAAGTTCATTGTTTTTGTTTGTAATATATAACATGTATGCCACTTGGCTATAAAAAATGGCTGTCAGCTTTTCAAAAGTCTAGAATTTGATATGATATGATAAGTGATGTGTACTCGTATTAAGTAACAGTGAAATGAAGGTATCTTTTGGAACATTCTGTACAATTTGAATCTAAATACAAAATGACGTTGTATTAATTTCTTATGCTTTGCGATTGCATATTACTTAAATACGTATCCCTTAATCGCTGTTATTTTTGGAATAACTAAAACTGAAACTATATTATATTTGTATTACAATAGTTTATAGTCGTTTGTTACAACAATTATTATAAATTGTAGAGTATGATTGAAGTTTCACTGTCTAGAGTAATTTTCATGAATAACCATTTAAACTGTTTAAGATAGCACATTATTATAAAGATATTTAAAAAACGTGTCATTTATATAAGCTGTGTTTCCACTATATATTTACGGTACGGCGTATGTTCGTGTGAAGCTATTAGCTACCTTGTCTATAATTTATTCTAACTTTTACATTTTGGAATTCTAATTCACTTGTGCAAGGAAAAAGGAGTGATTAAAATGAAATTATACCTTATTACAAACGTTTTCTCTCAACTTTTGTAGTAGTTCAATTCAAATATTCACTCCAAGTGCATTGCATACAAACCTATTATGGCGATAAGTTTGGTTGCATTAAAATGAAATAGTAAAGAATACGTAATGATTGACTGCAAGTTTAAGATAATATACGATAATTTTTATTTATTATGTTTTTATTATTGATTGGAACAACCGATTGTCATTGTTAAAATGATAAAGGTACAGAAAATATGATTTCCTTAGTTTAAACCTTACGTGGGTAATTAAGGTACATCTATATCTATTGATAAAATGGAATAATTGGGATATCATACATTTTCTTAGGTGTAATTTTTCTATTATACATACATGATTGTCTTATCAATCATCCCGATTGTTTTTTAAAGCCAAATGTTTTATATAACGTAATTCAATATCAAACTTATAAAAACGTATTTCGTATAAAAAGCAACGATGGCATAGGAAAAGGTTAAATGCGTGTATGATGGCATGTGCAAGAAAGTGGAATATAAAAAGGTTTAGTATAACAATTCGCAAACCAATAATACTATTAATCATCCTATCTTAAACGGAATTTAATCCTTAAGTAGTCCATCTTAATTGAGCCGTAAAGTGGCTTTCATCAGCCTCGGTGAATAGATCTTTAAATCTAACTACATATATACTGATTGTTTGGTTACACATTAATTATACACACAGGTATTTATCTAAACATTGGTTTACATTATCTTTCACACATAACTATAGTTGGATATATGTGAACTTGAAATGATTTTTAATTTGATTAATCCATTGGAATGGTAAAAAATATCTGCTTTAAATTTACAACTCTGTGCTCATTTCATGGCGAGTGCGAGGACTGGAAGTAGGCGCGTCTCCTTTGAGCAACTGCCCAGTTGCTCCAGAGGAAGAGGAAGCAAGGGTGCTGCTTTTATTGCCAGAAGAATGACTACTGCTTACCCCCATCATGTTAGTAGTGCTACCCTGAAATTTCCACCGATTTCATCATAAAAAACTCCATGTTAGTTTGGTTAATGTTTCATCATTTTTTACATTAAGTGTTGAATAAAATATACACAAAAACGTATGTAATTTGATACCAAGTTGTATAACTCAGAGTTACATAATGGTTGAAATAGCATCATGAAGGAATTTATGACCATTTAAATAATAGTATGATTAAGTTAAGGAGAAGAAGAAAAATGAAATACCCATATTAAGAGAGAAGAAGTGATAACGAGTGTTCCATCATTATCATAGAGTGTTTTTAATGATGCACGTTACAATAATGATGGAACTAGAACACTTGTTGTTGTATACAGTAAAGTTTTGTAGTTTTTGATTGATTAGATTGTAATAGAGAAGCTAGAAATCTGATAGTATGACGAAGGACAAGAAGGGTCCACCGCGAAAGTGTACATGTTGTCGTCACAATTAGTAGTTGGAGGACCTGTTGTACAGTTATGCTCATAATCGTACATCATCATCATCATTTGATGATCTGTTGTAGGTGTGGGTTGCTGTATAGAATAGAAAAAATGTTATTTAATCATCAACTACAATTACAAAGGTTTTCTGACTACGATTCTGAGCTACATAGGATGTGTAACAAACAGCAATCTAAACTATTGATTTGTGGGACACTTGCGATGCAGCGTTGCAGCTATGTGTTGCAATTGGTGGATTCGCTTTATTGCAAGGAATCAACTATGAGCATGCAGAACTGCGTGATTGTGAACATGGTGTGCAGGATAAAATGGTTCAATTATAAAATTGTGTGACAAAAAATGCGACTGTTTCTACAAGTGCGGATAATTTGGCAATGTGGTGGACTTGAGTGACTATTTGAACATGAAAGATAAGAATTAAGAGAGAATATAGAAGTGAAGATAAGGTAAAGCTTGTGTTTAGATTTAGATGTAAGACAACATTGAACAAAGATGGTTGAATGAAAGAAAGATAATTAAGAGTTGGTTGGCATGTTGGAACACAGGTGTGTTTCTAACAATTCAGACTTTGGAATACTCATGCAAAATCTAAGATAACGCCTACAACTACTGAGATAGGGTAGGGTAGGGTACAGCTAATAATTGCTTACTCACTTTGGATATTATAAGACGGGGGTAGAGTAAAGTAAATGTTTGTTTGCTTCTTAAAATAAAACTTTAGAGTCGTGTTCTTGTGCTGGTCAACAGTGGACCAAGAATCATTTCAAGACTAGACGATCTTTCTCTTGCCCCCCTTTGGAGTAAGGAAAGAGACTCTTGTTGTGACGTGGAGATAATGGCTGTGGAGTTAGGTGGACACATCATGACTGGGGCTATTGGTGTAGTGGAGATGCTACTAGTTGTGGTCGATGAGGGTATTCCAGTGACGGGGTTACTCTCAAACTGACTGATTAACTCTTTAATGGGGATACCATTGCTAATGCTTCCTTTTACTGGAAGAATAATACTATTTTTATGTCTCGAAGAGGTCAGTCTGTCGAGCGTTGTGGAAGTACCAGGTTTCATGTCAAAATTGTGTGGAAGTTCATACAAAACGCCAGACGCACGTGCAGCTCGCAGCGTACTTGAGTCTATTGTTGTAAACTACACAGGAAAAAGTAATAAAACAACGTACATTTTCACTTCTTCTCAATTATTCGTTTCGTCACATTTGACTTTTCTTCTTCACAGAAATTAGTGGCTGGTTTGGTTATAGGAATCATGCAAAAATTAAATTCATCAGTCATACTCAAAACTTGAAAGTAAAATATCTACATTTAATTCTACTAAGAAGTGGTAGTCTTAATTTGCAAACGAGTTAATTCAAAGTGAGAGGTTGTACGTTTTTTTAAACTAGCTCAATCAACTGTAAGGGAGTTAATATGATAATCTACTTATTTAATTTACTTTACTACAGGGGACAACGAATTTATTTACGTTTAGTTCAGTAGTTTTTGTTTGTTTGTGAATGGTTTTGTTAATCTGTTAATGGTCATTTCAATCTAGACAAGATACATGTTAGTGTGGGTGAGTGTGTAGGCACAATATTAAGTATGTACACTCTCATGAGGTCATGCCATTTTAATACATTCATAGAGATTCTAGGAAGAATGGTAGAGTTGTTAAGAATTTGTTAGGTGCGTATTCTCAAGAGAGGGATATCGCATGCTCAAGTATTTATAGGGCATATCATACAAGTATTATTTAAAGCATATAGAAAGCATTCCATTAAATCATGCAATGCAAGCAAAATTATTTGAATCATTCTGTACAAAACGATGAGTGAAAGCCATGCAATTAAAAGAGGCAGGAACGTGCTGCATGCTTGCTTTCTCTTCTTGCTACTTGGCTTCATGAGCTATTTGAATTTTTACCCAGTTTTGATGGTGAGACTTCTTATCATCGGAAATTGGATTAGTTCCGTAATGGTATTTAGTTAGACTGCCCGTGTTGCCAGCGCTGGTGGTGCTATTGGGCATATTGCTGTACGTGTGGTTTGTACTTGAGCTGACGGTATTTGAAGCGGACGTTGTGGACCCGGTAGCAAGTCCGCTTTTGGACTGACTTCTGGGCAAGGTATAACTCAGACTGCTAAAGTTTTCACCCCTTTGTATATACACACACACAAGACAAGTTAGGAAGAGCTTAAAAGGTTCACAAATTCAGACATTCATTTGTAAGCATAACAAACCTGTAATACTCGTGGTGATCGGTTCCCAGTCCGGAATCACTGTTTTCATGATGGGAGTCAACTTTCTGACTATCTGGAGACTCTGAAGGTGATGGATGTGTGTAGCCATTCGTGGGAGCATTCTGGTGATGAATGTGATGATTACCGTAGCTGCTACTCGTGTTGTAATTCTCAAAACCTGGAAGCCCACATTTGTTCATGTTCCCGGCCACGACTCGGCTTGGAGGTGGAGGTACAACAAACGAGTGGGAGGGAACGTGCTGCCGTCCGTTCGTAAAGCTTCATGAAAATGTAAAATGATTAGTTAAATTGAAGCAAATGGGATCATGGGAACACTAAGGTGCTGACATTTACCTCGTATGCAAAGAATCATTAGTGGTACTGCTATGATTTACAACTCCTGTTGAAATCTGAGTTACTGAGTCTGGTCCCAGTGACCCGATTTTCGGAGAAGAATGATGCGTATGTTGACCCGGTAGTGTACCATTAACTGGAGGGGAATAAGGTGGTGGTGGACTGTCTCCTGAACTTGGTAGCTCTGACTTGGCATCCGGCACATGGGTTCTATAAACAAGTAACCTTAATTTTAATACGCCGGTTTTTTAAAAATAAAGCTGGACAATTTTTTTTTAAATTGAGAGTAAGCTTACTGTGAGGATCCCGGTCTCAATGTTCCCGTTCCAGCAGACCGATTGCTTTTAATACTGTTATTGTAACGGACTTTGGACCCTTTGGTCAAGGTATTCGTTTCCACTTTTTTATAAGGAATTTCCATGAGCTGCTCACTGGACATGCCTTCCGTGTCCACCAAATGGAAATCCAAATGCTTTTTAAGCTCATCAGGAATTCTTTCCTTTGGAGACTTTGATCTTTGGCCCCTCTTGTGCTTCCGCTTATTCGTGAAAGACGCTTCTGACTCAGTCTCTAGTCCACTATTCATGTAGCCCGACTTTCTTAACGCTTGCACACTGGTTGTGGCCGCAGTAGCAACAGCACCAGACCCACCGGGGGTGGTAGTGTGATGTGTCACAGGTGTAGCTGGTATCACGGAAGCATGCTGAACAACTCCAGCGGTAGCAGAGTGAGTCGCTGTCTGCTGCTTACGTTGAGCTTCACGCCATTGAACTTCAGAGTCGACCATTTCATACCGGCTACTGCTGCTGTGTCTATGCTTATGCCTGTGACGGTGGCGATGATGGTGACAGTTTTCTGAGTCTGAACCAGAGTCACCTCGCCTCGAGCTGTTTTTATGGCGTCTCTTACTGTGATGGGATCGACCTGACGAGCGTGAAATTTCACTTTCTTCATCTGAACATTTTCTGCTTCGGCTGTGTCTATGTCTGCAAAAATATTGGGGCAAAGTGAGATTTCTATTCAAAAAGTGTCTGTTTTGCAAACAGTTAACAAAAATGTTTACCTTCTATGTGATCTTGAATCAACAGAACTGTTACTTTCTGCGCTTGCAGATCGCTTTCTCTCTTTATGCTCTCTGCTCCAGTCTCGTTCCCTATTAGATGCGCTGCTGCTTCCTCCCACTCCAGCAGATCTTACGGATCTTGGACTTGGAACTGAATATGTGCCCTTTTTGGTACTTCCAGTTGAATTCGGCACAGGCCATGGTGCACTTCGAATGCTTCTTGGAGAATCACATCGTGTCATTTGAGCCATGGAATTGGTTCTGTACATACTCGACCTTAACATGGTCAATGCAGCATTATTTCAATAATTCATCCATCTTAATATTTTGTTTGCAGCAACCCGATTTTTACTTACGTTGTGTTTGAAACTACTGACTGCGGCACTGAAACAACTTTGCTCACATTGGCTTGCCCTGTATCATTTCCCCCGCTCTCATCCACTTCCGGAGCTTGTGTGAGAAAGAGAAAGAAAAAAAAGTTATCACAATTACAACTTCGTTTCATTTCTCAATCACTGAGGCGCATACAAATGAATGCTATAATTATTCTATCAAATCATGTTCCAATTATTTTTTCTCTCCTAATCTCAGGCTGTCCTATTGATAACGGACAAAATTCAGACAATTGCAAATTGCAATTTTCTTGATATGAGAAACGAAGCAGGTTAAAAAAGCCGAGTTGCAATTAGAACGCTAATTAAGATGAGATGATAAGATTATGTGGGCAATGATAATGAGGAGATTATAGCTTACCGTCTTGCGCTCCTTCAACTACACGTCGTGTATACCGGCGACTAGGCGTTCGCACAAACTGCGGTTGAGCTCTCCTTCTCACAGACGTTTCACTTCGACCACTGTTTCGTAATCATATTTTTTTAATAAAATTTATATATGAAAAATTAGCTGATCCGAAAAAGAATATTATGCATGTCATGCATACATACCTGTCTCGAAAACGAGCATTTAAGGAGTTCATTTTGGCACTGTTTGTCGTGGTCGTAGGAGCCACTTGGACAAGCCGGAAGAAAGCATGATGTTCCACAGAGCAGCGCCACAAATGTTTGCATGCTGCCTTGGATGGTGTTTCGAATCCGTAGGTTTGCTCCTCATTCTAAACCACAAAATGTCCATGTTTATTATCTAAGCAAACAATAGAACACCACCCACATTCCATCAAGAAACAAATGAGCTCCTTTTCCCCACTCTGTGGGCATGTAGGTGTCACTTATACTTATCAGTCGTAATATCTAAACGACTTGAGATGACAGACTTCACATAAATTAGAGGAGGACTAATGATACGCTATCACTTCATATCCAACCATAAAACGAGGCAATAATCCCCATGAAGCTCATATCCATATCCGAATCCCATACGGCCTTTTGTTCTCGTTCACCGACCAAACATTTCATATGACCGTTCCGATAATTTATCAATTTATTTTACGTCTTCCCTCTCACATTTTGCACTATAGGGAGCATCATCAACATGACCTTAATAGACTAACAATAGCGTTCAATTAAAAATCTAGCAATTTGGGTTAAAACGGTAAAGTAGTAGTTTCTAATTACAATGCAATGCAAACACAAACACCATTCATTATAACAGCATGTTCGGTTCGGATGAACTTGGTAGTTTAGATGGTGGTGGTTTTATTGGTATAATAGAGCAATAGAAATGAATGAGGTAATGGGATTGTTTGCAGTTGCGGTCAGGTTTTCAGGTTCACACATTGTTGCTTCCGGGGAGAATCGTGTTGTACACGGCATTGTTTCATTTTGTTGACAATACCATGTCATCAGCATCGACTTCATTGTCATAGTCATGTGGGATAACAACAACGTGATGTGATGTCTATCAACTGCGTTTGCACATTTGATTGCTACAAGAATGGGGCACCACCTGCTGATATCTACAGAGCTGAGGATCATCTCGTCTCCTCCATCGGTTGTCACTGTCATTGTCAAAGCATGTGCTTGCGAAATGGGAAAAAGTGTCAACTCTTTCTGATATCGTTGCAGGAGGACAATAATGAATGAGAATGATGCAAAAAGCGACGTTAATAACGTGAGTGAGAGGATAAAGATCACTTGAAAACCGTGGGTGGTGCTCATCACAACAACATTATATTGCAATGTATTATATTTATGTATGAATGTCTTCTTTCTTTACCGTTTTATTCTTCACACGAATCATAAAATATTTTCCCTTGTGCGTCAACTTGCTAATCCGCGGCCAAAAGTAGTTTCCAACTTTGGTTTTGTTTCTTAAAACAATGATGCCGGCTGGAGTGAGGCCTAGAAAATAGTCCACGTTATCTTCTCCCTGTAAAAAACATAAAAATGTTGGATTATTACGAAGATGTAAACTAGCCTGGTGCTTCATACCAATTTCATTCCATGTTGGATGAACATTATTATACGCTTTTTATGATCAATATCCGACCAGGTAATAAATTAGATGGAAATATTCCAGGCATCTCAAAAACCAGAGTTAATTCCCGAGGGCAGAAAAATGATTATGCTTTTGTAATACAAGTGACCTATTGACCCGACCATGTTTATCATCATATACTCATCATCATTCCATTTTTCTCAACCATGAAATTATGGATCACATTATGCAGTCGACTACCACGATCATTTAGATTGTATAAGTGTGTATAGTAGTATAGCACAAAAAAACAGAATAGAACAAGGGTTCCGTCCGATGATCCATCCGCCGACCGTACTGGAAAATATGATTGTTTTGTGGATGCCTTGTAGCAAAATGAGAAACCCAAATATTATCTCCTCACTCATCCGTTTTCCTCTCAGATTCTGAGCAAAGTGTAATCATTAGACGAAGGCATGTACACAGCAAGCATCATGATCATGAAGACACAAAAAATGGTTACAAGTTGTTAACATGCACTTTACCAAAGTGGGAATGAGTTTTTTATGAACATTTCATGGTCCTTGTTGTTGATCATCATACTCTTCTTGTGCAGTAAGGGCTTCGAAGGGCATTTCGATTTGTGTCTGAATTCCTACTCCGCTCTTTGCTTTCGATTTTGAACCCTTTTTATGTACTGTCTCTCTCAAACTGATTAACCACAGTGAAAAACGATGGAATTAGCCGTCGCCACACCAGCCCTATAGTTTATTCATTTAAACCTACACATCCGTATACAAGCCTACTGAATTTCAGCTTTGATGTTTTTTAAAGAACGAGAAAAGTTGAAATATGTGAAAATGGAAAACACACCCTTTTCGTTTTTTGCTTTAGAAGGCAACATTAAATGAGCCTTGAAGGGATTTTATCCAGCTGAACGAGTTCGCTCGTCGTACATATTCGTCCCTCGTTTTCTCAGTATCAGATCGGAGTACAACGTTCTCTGCTGGATCAAGAGTAACGTGCAAGAATTTATAGCTATCAACAAAATACTCTCAAGGTCAATTTATGAATCATAACTTTTCACCTTTGTCTTGTACCCAGTGCCTACTGATTCTGATTATGAATATATGTAAATTAAGGGAAGCGAACCAAAATGATCTCGTATTCACCTGGTTAGTTTATCCCGAAAAATTGTTGAGAGCTCGTAAGTCTTCACGTAGATAAACGCCCACGAGCGAGTATTATCATTTAGTGACGACGGGGTTGAAAAAATGTGCGTGAAGTGAATGCTATGCATTTTGAAGAAGGATGAATGTTACGTTTTGACACGATGTGCCACCCAATTTCCTGCCTGATAAAGGTTCAATCCGCATGATATTCATGTCAAGACAAAACGAGCATGAGATGTTGATAATAGCAAGCCATAATCATTTTGTATTTTAAAATTTTAATGCATTTTTCTTCGCCTTTTCCTGGAAAGAACGGGGTTGTGGAGCAAGTGCAATCGGAGCGAGACCAAACCCATTTTATCATTTGCATATAGTTGACAGGAAGTATTTTGTAGGAGGGCATTTGCACGAAATGGATTCACTGCATAACAATATAATTATTACTAAAGTATTTCTTTTGGCAATAGAATGAACAAGAAACGAATAAATTTTGAATGCATGCAACGCACGTGTTTGACTTTTCACGAGGGTCATTCCTCATTCTCTGGGAAATCCCATTCATTATGATTGTCTATGAAACTAAACTTAAATTAGGTATTGGCATTCATTGTTTCATGATGATACGATCATCGGAATCGGAGGTGTGGAGATAAGATTTGCATTTTTGATCACGAACCATAGCTAATCACACCTTCGAATCAGAGAAAAGAATCCGATCATTTTGTTTTTGGCACTTGTTGCAGCTGCAGTGTTTAATTCCTCTGAATAAAGCAATTAGCTGCAACCCTCACTAATTAACAATGGACATGGCACTGCACGAAGCAAAGAATTTTATAAGAACAAAATCATTGCCACACCCTACAACATTCTGCAGAGTACTTACGTTTAAAAAGTACACGAGTTTTTCAGTTCCGACATTGAAACGCTTTCATTAACTGCGATCAAATTAATGAATGAAAAAAGGAAGTGTTATATAGACCCGAAGGTAATTATGCACAATGGTAGGGAGAAAAAACTCTTTTGACTTTAAATTTCAGTTTAATGATGCCTAAAATAGGAGAACAATCAGAGGATTTCTACCATTAAAACAGTAGTAAATTTTGATGACGCAGCTTGAATAGCCGAAAGATCAAGTACAGCAGAGTTTTCCATTCATCTGCTGGCTAATGAGGGTAATCATTAAGAATTGCACCTTCTCAAATATGATGATGAGGAAGGGTGAAGTTGACTCATTTGAAGAGTTATGATGGCCATTAAATACGTTGCCCAAGAATGATGATGCACCTTCCTCAATTGAATTCAATCAGGAGAGAGGAGAGCAGCATATCAGTAGCATCACACATCACATCGGCCAGCAATCAATCAGATCAAGAGGAGCAGATAGCAAGAGCACAAGAATTGCCATCGATCCCCTAAAATGGGCCCCGATAATGGTGACAATTACGACCAATTACGAGTATTGTTTTGTTGACACCTTGCATGAGCACAAGCATTCTGCTCTCATGTTACCTTCACTCTCAACTCAACTTCTGAAATATGTAGTCCATCAATTATTTATCACGCCTTTTTTACGATTTGCTTTAAAAAAAGTATCCTATTTCAGGGACTTCAAGGCTGCGCTGTATTTCCTTGTGGTGATGAATATAAAAATGGCAAAAAGCATGCTTGTAGGTGGGCAACGGCAATGACCTTAAGCTGATGATGATATGCCTCTGGGAAATACGGGATTGTAGTCTCAACTGTAACAATTCTGTTAGTTGATCAATTGACAATGAACGACATAAATCGAGAATGAGCAATGAGCATGCTAAATTGTGTTCTTTGTCGGATTAACAAATCTTAAGGATGTGTCACGACGTAAAAATATGACTGACAGACTCTATATAGCTTGTCTTGCGGATCACCTGCAACATGCACGTTATTTTAATCGAGTAGTATGATGATGATGATGTGGTCTGATTGTTTAATCCATCAAATTGATCATGAAGGTTTGTCAGGATGATTCCAAGAATAATCAGTTTTTTTCTTGCAGATGCATTCAAGATATTGATGTACGAAATTGTCAGATTCTTAGCCATGTTTTGTATCTACGATGAATGGGAAATTTGCATTAATAACTTTTTCACATTATAGCTTACCAGAACGGGATGCAGGTCCACACCGTACATATCCAGCCATTTCACTTTCTCCAGGTAGTTCAGCTCTGCTTCGGCAGGGACTTGACCTCTAAAAAACCACAAATATTTTTTGTTCAGTCACATATTATTTCACGATTTTCACATTCGTGACAATTAACCGGATTCTTAATAGGAGATGTTTGTTATTCAAATCTCTTACACGCAATAACGTTCTTTATAATATGCATTGTGATTAAATTGCATGCTACAAAAAGAGTGCATTCGTTTTAGCGTTGAATACAAGGGATATACTGTTACTTGTCTTTTGTTTGGTTTTTGCTTTATTTACAAAAAGGAAACAGTTATGTCAAACTGATCCTTTTAACCATATAGAACATTTGCAACTTCAGCCCGACCTTGTCGAATTGATGTTGCTAATGTGCTCCACTTCATTACTTGTCTAGTTTATATAAATTGTTAACTCTTGTCATTTAAAATGTTCTTAACAGAACAAACTTCATCCCTCGTACTTCATTGTTTGTAAATATCTAAAAAGGGAGGAAAACTTTACTTACGCCATAGATTTGTGAATGTCTCCAACACGCAACTCCAACTCCGGGGATTGATTGGCAATAAAGCGAAATTCGGACACATAGCCTGAGGAATGCCGTCTTGGATCATGATCCCCCAATTCCGCTGTAATAAACAAGACACAGAATGATTAGATTTGACAGAATCTGGTTTCTTTCTTACCGTACCATTCTTCAGAAAGATCTTTGCTACCCAAAAAAAAATAGTTTCTGTTGCTCCATCATCCAATTTAAAAATCAAGATTAAAAGCAAGAAAAACTGGAATCTGGCAATAATAAGAGTTAAATACATGAATGAATTATTGTGTTGATGCTGAATAAATGTTTTGATAACCAATCATGAGTGATTGATGAACGGGCAACGTTTGGTCATGTCTTTCTTGTCATTCACGCAGATTTTCAGTCGATGAATTTTAAACTTGTCCAGAAGTCTGCTTTAATTATGGCCACACCTTTTTCAATCAACTATAATTTAACCTGGAACTTCCTCTCATTCACAGGTTTCTCATTCAGCCTTTTTATATCAGCTGCATGAAATTACTGAATGAACATTTCACCTTTTCATGGGGTTATCGTAAAGATTTCTCCATGAATGAATCAAAGGCTTGGTCATCGTGGCGAGACTTTTCTACGACTGATTGAAGCTGGTTTCAGGTGGTGCCAAAAAATCGAGGGGTAAGAGAAGTAGCAAACTTGTTCAGCTTAATTAATAAGATAATAATCTTCCATGACTCCAAGAAGAATAGTAAATTGTGGTGTGGGGATTGTTAGCAATAATAGGATTTGACACTTTGCCTTCCTTTCCAATGATAATGAGTTTGTTAGTGAGTTCATTCAGCATATTCAATTTTCATGACTTTCCACAACTTTCAATCACTGCTGCTGCTGCTGATAAAGCCATCCAGTTTCAGGTTTGAAACAGGTGCATGATATGATGATCCCGTCTGCTAATTAAAATCTTGTGTATCTTGTCTACAACTAATCACGAGCTAAACAAATAATGTTGAATTTTTTCATGAATTTTATGTTGTTCACGTGAATTATGCAAACTAGCAAGCCACATCTAACGCATTTTCATAGTGTAAGACTAACTTTCACGATTTAACATCGAAATTGTAACCTTTGACATGGGTTCCCCTCGTGCACAAAAAATATATTATGTTGAGATCCCATTATTATTGGTTTCCTTGTTTGTTCTACACTCTTTCAACATGTTTCAACACTTTAGGAATGTCTTAATGACTATGCTCTGCTTGTTCTCGCAAATAAGCATACGTGACAATAAAAGTTATATGTATCACATAAAAAGTCGCCCTCTCATCATAAAGGTGACCAAAACTGCCCTGAGAGAGAGACGCAAATTATACAATGGTCTACCAAATTACCACACCATAGCTAACCTCTTAAAATTATATGGATAGAGATGGTTTTGAGATTGTTTTCAAATCTCTGTATTATGCAAATAAAAGTCAAATGTGGACCAAAGAGCAGAAGAGAGCTTAATAGGGACTGTTGAAAGGAAACAAGTTTGGTCCATGTTTCCGCCTTCCCCAACTCAGTTGCTCTTCCTTCCTTATAAATATGCATAAAGATAAAAGAAATGGAAGGGAAAATCTTTTAGTCTAATCAACATCTCAACTCCACATCAACCTTTCTATCTTCATCATCTCATTAAAGTAACCAGCATTTTCACAGCAAAATCATTTTATTGAATTTTCTAATCTCAACTCAACACACTATTATTTTACTTAAGAATTCTGCATATTTGTGCGTATTTTCCCTTTTCAACAATAAAAAGACTCCATGTTTTACATGACTTGTAAATTAGGAACAAAGTGAGTTCAGTTTCAGAATGCTCCATGTCCAAGACACTTAAATGCTTTTGTTGTGTTACGCCTTCATAACCTTTTGGAAATTCGTCAGTCAGCCTGCTAACTAGCACTTTACTTTTTTTTTAAATAATTCATGAGGAGAAACGGAAACGTCAATATTATGGTCAAATCCCAAGTCAACCTCCTCTCAGCATTGTTTCAACGTTTCAAGGCATTCATTCAAATCATAAAGATATCTCAGCTTTCTGCAACCAATTTGCACAAAATCCAATTTGATCTGTTCTTCGCAATGATATGATTTTCGTGATCATAAAACTCTTTTGATTTGTGAATTTTATCATATCATCACGACAAAATCTTGTTACTTTTCTGTCTTGTTCTAGTTAATTTCAGAGCTCAGAATGCTCAGTTCCACATGTTCCCCATATGTATGTGCATATGCATATAAATCAATTAAAAGTTAATAATACACTTCACCTTGTCTGTCAGCTTTATTGCTCCACAGACTACATATTACATTGTCTTTTTTGTGTCTTGACTTGTAACACATTTTGAAAACACGTTGACACCCTGCCTCCAACCAACTTCATATGACATAAGTACTTGTTTCTTCTACCCCATCCAATTCAGCATTCCGTCATGCACATGTTATATATGAGAGCGGATTTTGCAATCTATTAATAATAACACGTTGTCAAAAGGGAAATATATTTACATGCAAATGGGAATGTAATGTAATTGTAACAAAACTTTGACTTGACTTGATTATTAATAACTTTTGTTAGTGTACCATAATAATTTTATTACTACCGTTCCATTTCGCATTCATCCCCTGTCGCAGCAAAAATTAGAATATGAATGGGCAATAAATGAAATTATGCATTGTCACACAGTAGTTGGTACAGAGAGCTAATATAATGCTCATTTTTTTCAAACTGTTCTTGTCTTGTCAAAGTCAAGTCAACATAATATTATATTTTTTGTTTGTTTCACGATGAGACGACGACGACAAAGCGAGAGAACTAATCAAAATGAGAGTAGCCACAAAATACGTTATCTAATAATTTTGTATTCACTCCTCAAAGGATTTATTAGCACTCTATTGGATTGTTACTTCAAAGGAAATCAGGTCATCGCATCGTATCGCTGTTCATAATACGCATTTTTGTAGTTGTACTCTCTGAGCTGAGCACAAGCTTGTAATTGATGAGTGTAATGAGTAATCACATAAAGTCATGACATGACATGATTGCTTTACATTAGATCGCCTCTCCTCCACTTTGTTTTGTGTACTCTACTCTTGAAATCAATTAATGTTGTGTTGTGGAGCTGATATGATATCTCCTCCTCGAGCAAAGCTTGTCTCATCTCAACAAAAATTCTCTTTTTGTCCCACCAAGTGACCCGTACGACCAAGAGTGTCTTGAGGGCTTGCATATTACGTACAATCTCCCATATAGCACCGTGTCTGAGACCTGAGATGTCGGCTAAATTGCCTTTTTTAAATCATACAAAAAATTGGTACGGACCAACGATACATGATCCCAATTTATCAATCTGACAAATTTATGACGACGAGATCAAAAGGAGAAGGTGATAATATCGACTCGTATCGTGTAGGGTTGTAAAAAAGGAAAAATGAAAGGAGCAAAGCAAATGCACTCTCTGCTCCTTCGTTAAAAGCTTCCTTATTACAGAAATTTGTGCGTTATCCTTGCAAATCTGAGAGATGATGATGGTGGTAAGTAGTTGGTGTTGCGTATATCATTTCCATAATGGAAAAGTGCGTGAGTGTGCAAAGCTACTGCCTCAATTACGTATCCAATTGCAGTCACATTCACCCCTCGCTTATACACGTCCATGTCGTGAAATGGACAATTGAAAATAAATAAAAATTAGCAAATCCCATAAATTTTATTGACAGATATGTTCATAACTATATCTGTTGTCTGAATGCTGGTGGACAGTAATTGGTGCAATTAGAGTAGATTATTGACTTTTTCAGCCATGTAAAGGAGCGTGATCAAAGAAAAAAATCTTTGTACGGTTCTTGTTAGCAGTTAGATACATTTATTAGATGCATTTTGGCACACCACTATTAATTTTCACCGCATTGGTGAATGAGGGAACGTTGTGCAATATGCCTTTCTTCACCACACGTCCATTCGAAACTTTTTATATAAATTATAAATTACAGGTAATTTTTTTTACGCAGCTAGCTTACCACTTTCCATTTCCAATGCCATTAATTTTGACTAGTAATCTCTCAGTTAATCTATGCCATCTTTGTTAGACGCTGTATCAAAAACACATTAGGTATTCCGCATCCTCAAAACTAGCTTCAAAATCTTTAAAAACACTTAAACCAAGTGCATACTTCAACTTCAACATACAAAGATAAGATAATATACCTTGAGAGATCATGAAATGAATCTCCTACAAAGAATGTCTATCATTTTGTTTGTCAACTAAATAGCTTTGTCCTTCAATCCGTAAAAACAAAATGAATTGCGAAGGCTTGCGTAAAGATAGCTTTTAATTTTTCTCCAAATGCATCCCCATTCCATTAGATAATCAATATAATTATCTCATCCTTTCATCTCATCACGAGCTGTTGTTGTGCTTTCTGCTTTTTGCTATCAAAATTGTTCCACAAAAACTGCCGAAAATGTAAAAAAAACTCCTTGAATCACTGGGATTGTATTGCAATAACTTGCGAGAGGATTTGAAGACAAAGACAACGAGTGCAATAATGGATGACAACAACAACATTGATATTAATGATGAAGACAGGGTAATGTAGAGTAATTAGTGAAAACTTCATTGCTACTGTGCTGAGTACACCTGGCCATCCTTATCTTCCCTTTCTTATCAGCATCAATATTGTTATTTTCATTGACGGAAAAAAGTTGATGCCTGCTGCTGCCATTTTAATGTGACGACCCCCCTTGAGCTTAATTGTGCTTTTAATTACAACACTTTGTTTCGCAGTTCACTCTGACTGCCAAAATGTGAGTTGGATACAAAAAAGAGGCTAATTAAGATTAGCTCACAGAAGAGAATCTAGACCAGTGAAACTGGCAGTGAGTCATTTGATGATTCGATGATTTGAATCATATTTTTATTGGTACATGGCTACCTGCTACCTTACATTTTTATTTTATGATTTTCTTCTCATTTCCTTAATTTACGTGCATCTCATGGTGTTTCTACATGTTTATTATATGATGACTTAAGGACATCACTTTTTACGAGTGACCCATCTCTCTTGATTCTTGTTCGAATCCATATTTGGAGATTTTATTACTTTATCATATCATCCCCTAGTTTCCCAAGAAAAATGAGAGAATGCGGGTCTAAATCATATCCAATGAAACGACCACAAATAATGCGCACATTGTATATGACTCAAAAGAACCGTTAAAGATTTTCCAATTACTATTCACAAAATATAATATGTATCCTCTATTTTTTTATCTATTGGATTACATAAACGAACTAGAGAATCAAAATCACAGGTATTTATTTTCTTTGATGGTTGTGGTTTGGTAATAAAAAGGTTTGATTATTGATTTGATTTACGTGCATCGCCATTAGAGCAACAAAACAACAGCACCTTCAGTCATAACTCTCAAATTGAGATGGTAGTAAGTAAGTAAGTAATGCAACCTTTGTTTTTTTTTCTTGAAAAGGCGTATTCTATCATGATATGCTGTGATGGGGATTTTTGGGTGGATGTGAATTTGGCTTTCAACTTTGTTACTGGAAGAAAATCCCATAAAATACATTTATATGGAGAGCCGAAGATATGGCATGGCGTAACATCAACATAACATTAGGATAACATTTTTATTGGAGACTATTTACAACCTGACAATTTTCATACATGGCTCACATAATTAATACATTTGCCTACATACAAATAGTATGGCTTGCTGAACAAATGATAATAAAGTTACAAACTGTTTTATGCGTTGGGGATGATAATATGTATGACTCAAACGAGTTAGGATTTTGCCTCAAAGGTTTTTGATAAAAAAGTGCGTAGCCGGAAGCAAGTCATGAAACAAATTCCTTTTGTTGTTCAACGTGAATCATAGTAATCAGCAGCATTAAACCGAGAAACTCGTAAACTTTTGCAGAACTACGAGTTGTGGTAATGTGCGGAATATTGTTGGCGAGAATAGTAGTTAAATGAAGCTTGTCATGCCTCATCGTCATAAATGTCATACAAATATGGGATCTGGAACGAAATAATTGAGCCCTTCTTCGTATTTTAAACATATGAGTGTTGAGTTGAAAACAGAATAGGATAGCTTTGAAATACGTCCATACTGTTGTTTTTGATATGATGGAGCAACAGTGCACATAAATTATTCGAAATCGTTTGGGCTGTAGGTACTTTTTCCATAAAAATGGAAAGCCGTTGCATAATAATCACCTTGCAATTTAAAATGTTACGTAAACTTACATTGAACAGCATAAGCACCCAATTCTGCCGCAAGGTCAAAGGAAACGGGCAGCCGTCCTTGGAGAATGTCCTGCTTGATTTGAAGGTAGAACTGATACCTGTGGATTCAACAAAAACATCATTATAAATTTTATTTCACGTGATTGTTTTGATAATCAAAGCGGATGTCATAATTTTAGAGATGTGAGTGACCTAGAAAAACTATTTATATACTCATTCTATCTACTGGGTGGCCTACCCAAATAGTCGAAAAGCAAAGACATGATGAATATTCCTTTTTTGAAGTTGTGTTCGTTCACCTCCCCCGGGATATGTCTCAAGTCAAGTTAATTAAGATAGCCAAATTGAAGAGTGTCATTGAATTCAACAATATATATATGATCATCAAAGGGAAAACAGGTTGCAAGTTTATCAGCAACCAACTGCCGTTTGACACACGAAGATTCGCCAAAAATAAAGAGGAGGATTAAGACACATTTCTTTTTGGATTAAGATGACATTGCTCATGAGTTGAATTGAAGCTTTCATCACGTCACGGATCATATCTCCTTCGAAGAAGGGAATGCCATACAGAGAAACCAGGAGCCATTTTTGTGAATGCCACATTTTGTGTACAATTTACGACCGTGTTTTACCAGTTCCTTGTACATTTTGAAAAGTGGCAATGTGAGAAGCAAAGTGAGCAATAAAGCATGTAAATGTTTCTTCCAAAAGGGAAGGCAGCAAGCAAAAGGGAACAATAAAAAGACATAAAGAGCAGCAGTAGGCTAGTAGCAAACGGGCTACCTCATTCTTACAAACAAACTCTAAACGTTCCTTTGCATCAGTGCCAACAACCAAAAAACCAAAAGGAACAAACAAAAGTTATGCACATAAGTACCATTTTATACATGTATACACGTTGACAAGTCAGTTAACTTGCTGAGTTACGACATGACATGATAATCACAATTTTTTCAAAAAATGCAAAACGATATTGTTACAAGGATTAGTATGCAGGACTACTACATTTTAGCGATGCGTGCTTTAGCATGTGTCATGCATGCTAAATTAGAGAAGCTCATAAACAGGAGAAGTGGAAACTGAAATAATAATGATATTAGAGGAGAAAAATAAAAGAAATCCTTTGGGAAATTTATGGCACTGTGGGTGTCTATAATGTTGAAAATTGTCTTGCCAAAAAAATTAGGAACGAAGCAATTATATTTCCATGTCTGGACACGTTATGAGTTACTAAAGTCATTTGCGTATAAGGTCTCATTACAAAAGGACAGGAGAGGACGAGGTAGCTGCTGAGTAGAGTGTGATTGTGAGTTTGAATAGAATAAAGTAAATAACGTTGGCTGCTTAGAGGATTTTAATTTCTCTGATGAATTGTAATGCAAATATAGACTGCTGAGATTTGGGAATGTGGCGGAGGAGAAACTTGGCACCAGTTCCGATTTTCAATTAAATCCCCTTTTTCACTCACTTGTTTTCAGATCATCATCAATTTCATTTCTGTTTTTGTTTTTTTCTGCTCTCTCATCTCATTTGATTGGGCATCAACAACTTTTACAGAAGTTGAACAAAGAAATGATGCATATAATCTCCATATTCATTCACTAAATAAAAGCTCTCACCTTGTTATTTCTTCAAGAAGTTTGCAGGGATCTGCAGCATAAAATTTGACCCCAAAATAGAGAGTGAACGGCTCAGTTCCTGAAATAAAAACAAGAAAAATGTCAAATATGTATCATCACATCATATCACAGTCATTAAATGTTTTTGGATAAAAAATAACGAAAGAACTTGTCAAAACTGTTTTTCTCTATTTGAATATGGTTTTATGATTGCAAGGACTCCCTGCTCTGCCCTTTTTCTCTGCCTGTCAAGTCACCCCGTGGTGGGGATGTCTCATATAGCGGAGCTGACTGAACGTAAATCAAGTTGAAAGTGTGCAAAATTCTAATTAAGATTATTTACACACTCATGCTATAAATTATGGCTAGAAGATGATGAGCTGAGACCACAGAAGAATACTAGGTGTAAAATTGCATTAAAAATTTCACACATTCAACAGTTTTCTTTGTGGTTATGAATAAGTGCAGGAGACATAGCTCCCTCAGGCAAAAACCAAAGATGCAAAGGTGGATTAGTTAGTTGCATGCATAAATTGTGCTCTCCTCATTTATTATAAATGAGTTACAATTTACAATTACAGTTTTGTCTCAACTTAATTTCTTTCTCATAGAAAAAATCTTGGTCAATTTCTCAGGTGGAGTTTGTCAAGTATTCAGACCGAGAAGGAAAAACAAGACGCATCATCCCCAATCCGCATTCCGTGCTTTAATTTTGTGTATATTTTCCCTGTCACCTTAAATTAGATAATTTTTGGTTTGCAAAATAGTGAGGTCCTCCTTTCACATGCAACGCACCTCGTTCACACATTTGTATTGGCAGGTTGACAGGCCGCAAACGCAGAGGAGACTCAAGGTGCAGTCTCAAGCAATAAATTATCATTTTTGCAACACAATGACAAGATAACTTGAGGCAAGTATTGTACATGTACCTACACACGTTGACGGCTGTATGCCGACTGCTAGTTCCCAATCACAATGTTATATTCTATACTCAATTTATGTAAGTAACACGTTATTCCCTCAGATTTCGCGAGTAATTAGTGAAAACCTCATTTTATTCGCATCTCAACATTGTTTTTCGTAATACAGACACGTACACTCGTAATCCTGTATATTAGTAATTAAAAGAGGCATTAGAAGCAGCCACACACCAGATTGGCTTAGCCCTCTACCCTCTATGATAATTTGCATTGCGTATAATGGAGATTCGAAGAAATAATGTTGTTAGCCGCGTACTTTTATGTTGGTACAGGTCCTGCTCATGATTGGTATTAGTTGCTAATACTCACTATAAAATTTTTGACATGTGGCCACAATAACAATAGTAAAAATTGTAAACCTCCTTGGGCTACAAACAAAATTTGTTGGTAAGGAAGGCGCAATAAAGCACCCATCGCGGATTGTAATGATGAATACTGATGATGATGATGAGAATGGACAGGTGTATTGAAGCCGGGCTCAGGCAACATCGTTTACATTCAATATTATTCAATTGAGGTTTAGCATATAGCCAAATGGCCAACCACAAAAATTTGCAATTTGTTCCCATGAATAAAATTCAGCATCAAATCAACCTCGGACCAAACGCAAGGCTCGAGCTTGCCTCCTTATTATTTCAAATCTTATTTTTATAGTTGCAATGATGATAATAATAACAGTCAATCGAAGTATGAAAACTACCCGAGGCATCAAGGCATTTTGTTGCCCTATTATTTCATACAAATTTTTATCTCAGCTCACATTTCCTCTCCTTGTGTGTGTGATTCTTATTTGCGTTTTAAAATTTGCCAATTTAGCGTCTCTCCCTTTGTCCTTCTGATGATGAGGCAAGCCAAGGATGATTTAGGGCTACATTGGATTGAATTGAATGAAGTCGTGTACGTGTCAATATTCATTTCATGTTTATGAAGTAATAATAATAGTAAAAGATGGGAACAAAACATCTTCACTTCACTCCTCTCCTGTCAACCTGTCAATTTTACCCAATTCAATTGGCGAACCAAATAGATATGCACCTTGTTCCGTTACTATTATATTATTATCTTTGTGTTGCATTGCGTTTTATTATGTACCTTTAGGTACATATTAAGAAGACCTGGTATCGCGTCTGTCGTCGTCTGTCGTCGTCTGTCGTCGTCTGTCGTCCGTCTGTGGGCACGATAACTTTCGAACCGCTTGACTTTTTGAAATTCTGATTTCACCAGTCGATAGATAAGGTCAAAGCGGAGGATGAGTTCGAAGATGGGTTATCTGGGGTCACGGGAACAAGGTCAACTGATAAGCTAAGCCAATATGATAAGCGTCACATATAGCTTGTGATATATCATCCGAAAGCTACTGCAGTGCTGATTATAAATATGTACTTCAAATTTAAATCAGAACTTCCGAACAGGTTCGAAAGTCACGATTAAGTGTTTCAAATGACCAACATGGCTTGTGATATATCAATCAAAAGCTACTGCAGTGCTGATTATAAATATGCAGTCGGGAAGTCGAACAAGGTTAAAGGTCACGCACAAATGGCACACATGGGTTGTGATGTATCCAATGAAAGCTACTTTAACGAAGATTTCATTTATGATTCCCAAGTCTCAAATTACGTAATTTTATTGTCTAAAGGTACATCTTTACGTCTCGATTTGTCGGGTTTATTATTATTGCAGTTGCTTGTGTTTGAAGTTTGAATTGAGAAGGGTTGATTGAAGACTTTTTGCCAATTATATCCCTCGTCAATTCTACTTCTTGATAAAGTCTTTCATTCAAATCGAGGGATGGTTATGGTCCCTGTAATTTGTAGTTACGTGCAATCATAATGATATGGATAGAGATATATGAGGAGAGAAGAATAAAAGACGTGATTTTATAACCTTAAATTATGCAAATTGTTCCCTGGTCTAATTATTGTTTGGAATGGTAATGCGGAGATATATCAAATATTTATTGGTAATGAAATAATGATAGCTTACCTTCTAGTTGCTTCACAATCTTCTTGCTAGGGTCCAGCCAGTTCTGAAACGATAAAAAATATGAGCATTTAGTCACTTGTTGAATTATATTTTGCTTGTGTAAGACAGATATAATTATACCGAAAACGATAATTTTGATCTACATTTAAGTATATATACGGCGCGATTAAAAAAAATTTGATATTTTTTCATTAATTTAAAGCTAAAGTAGGTCTCCACCGGTCAAACAAACCAGAAGGCTTTACTTTAATGAAGCGTCAGACGGTGGGGAAGGCCACACAAGGATCTTTTCATTCGTGAACTACGAACAGAGACGAAGGTGGCCGTGTATTGGAAAGAAAGCTTTATGTGAATGAATTCCTTCAGATGCTGGATCTGCTGATCTGCCTATATGTACCATATAAATGCATCGGAAAGTGAAAGAATTTCAACAGGAATGAGTGTCTTTTTTATTCTTTTCGAAAACTTACTACACTTGGATTTCTAAAGTCTTCCAGCAATTTTCCACGAGGGCAACATACAAATATAACACAAGCTTTGTCAGGTACAAGTAGGAAATGGAATGGTAAAACTGTCAATGCCAACGTTTTTTGTATAGTAACGTAAAAGTATAGTAACTCATAAATTGGTATATTCCAAATAACCGATTGATACAGGTCCTGAAGGTAACAGGCGAAAGAACGACAGTTAAAAGTTATACTTGCATAGACCAAAGTTCTGTGCATATCAGGGATCCTACAAATTCGATTGAACCAAAAGCCGAGGCACGAGGAGGAGGGGCACAAAGAAAAATCGAAACAGTGAGGATGCGGATGTAAGACGTGAATACATTCCTATTGATTAGAAGCCATGTGATTTGATTTGATATGTGATAAATGTGTTCAACATGCCGTTATGAAATTCATTTTTATAATTTAAACATCTAGCAAATGAGTATAACCCTGAAGTCTCAGGTACTTCCAAAATCTTACTTCCAGATCCAGGGCTTCCAATTTTAATAAATTTTTTAAAATGTAATGTACATGCTACTTAATCCTTTTGTAATTGCTAAAACAAGCTATAATTCAGCTATAATAAAGCCGTCTCGTTTTAGAAAGATCGCATTGTAATACTAAGCTTTTATTGCTTTATAAAATATTGCTTTTTTATGTAATTCAAAGCACTGGGATGTTTCCAGCAAGCGCAAAAATGTTTCTTTTCCAATCAGTCTACTGAAAACTTTGAAAAAAGTAGTGTATATAGTAATCCTTTCGCCGTAATGTTCGGAATAAAAAAAAGTACCTCAGAGATAATAAAGAGCACGAAGCCATTTCGTTTTGATATTTGTGAAAGTGGTGTAATAATAATAACACCTTATTTTGAGAAAACAGGTTAATTGAGTGCAATCAAGATGCATAATGCACCGTCCACCATAATAAAAACGAAGACGTGCAACAAAAATTATCTCATTTCCATGAACGAAATAGGTTCTTTTGCTGAGCCTCCACTCAACTGTAACCATTAGAATAGGCATCTCTTCGAAAGTTCGTTAGTTTGTAAGTTAGTCGGGCACTTTTCGTTTTGTCTCGAATGGATGCGTGCAACTGGCACACCTTCAAAAAAGAGGATGAACCCAGACAAACACTTTCTTGCCTTTTCCAAAGTCATCTTTAAATCAATTCAATGATTTCATCCATATCCCAACCACAACTTCTTAGAAAAAGGGTTTCCTTTGTATATATATGTTATTGGCAATTTAATAAATTCTCTGTACATGTTTTTTTTGCTTCTAGGAGGATTTATGATTATTTTGTTCATTTCATCTCCTGCCTTGTTCGCACCTTCGTAGCATCATCAAGTCATGATGAAAAAGGATGATGATATGATATGATGATACTTTTGTACAATGTAAATAATGTCCTCAGCCAATTTCTTGACTGAGTGCCAACCAACTTGGTTGTAGAAGAGTCAAAGTCAAGATTTCAATTGAAAAGTGATATTAGATTGCGTGATCACATTGCATCTCTTCAATTTCTCTCTGGTTCCTCGAGTAATAAATCAATATTGCCATTTGTTGGTTGGTGGCCATTGATCACAATCAATGGGCCTATTATTGAAACGTCATAAATTAGATAGACGCTCAGGCATTGAAACTCATTTTTCTGAGGAATGGTCGAGCTGAGCACCATGCAAAAACATGCAATAATTCAATGGAATGGGGCAT
Organism: Orchesella bifasciata; assembly: GCA_034697805.1. Taxonomy (NCBI): domain Eukaryota; kingdom Metazoa; phylum Arthropoda; class Collembola; order Entomobryomorpha; family Orchesellidae; genus Orchesella; species Orchesella bifasciata. The sequence continues at coordinate 84,766 of JAQGAP010000025.1, forward strand.
TACAGAACATGATGAATTATTTCGGCCTTGTCCCCATACTGCTTCCATGCATATATAGGTACATACGTACATAGAGCCCATTCTCTGAAAAATGTTTAGTCTAAATTGTTTTTTGTATCGCACATGTGATCCCATCAAATCAAATCACATTATCACATGTGAGCCACCATTAAAGTATCGCCATCCTATCATATCATCATGATCATCTCGTATTATTCCACACATCGTTAACAGATCACGAACAAAACGATGGACACGATATTGTTAAGCAGAACAAGATAAAAACTCATTTCTGAAAGAGGATCCGATCACGAAAAAGAAACAAAATGGTCAGCGGCTAATGTGCGACATGTGCGAAAAGGATGTAAGTCTGTACCATACTCCTAGTCGAGTATTGTTACAAGATGTATTTCTTCCATTTTCAACAACCCAGCTCCACTTATTACAGGGGGGACGATGACAGGAAAAGTGTGGTTAGAAATGATGAGATCGTGCGTAAAGTGACCCAGGCCCTGTCACTTTTGCTGTTGACAAATGAACAAGACATAAACATGAGAGAAGGCAAAGGAGTGATGATGATCATGTTTCATATTGTGTCTGCCTTTTGCTGTATCGTTTGTCGACAAAATGAAAATCAATGAGCGTCTCTAGTCCAACGTCCTTTTCTCTTAAGGTCTTGAGCGCTGGTTTGTTGGACAAACCCAATGAAATACGCGTGCAACAAAGTTGCGCACGTTCCTTATACTTTTTCATTGGAAACTGCAGGAGGACGAGATGAGCATAATATATTTAAAATCTTGCATAATGTGTTTTATTCGAAAGAAAATGATAATAATATGCACAGCTAAGCAATTATAAATGAAGTCGCTGTTGGATGTAAAGAATGGGATGAAATTAAAAGTTGGCAGCTCCTGTTGTCAGCGTCAGCGCAGAGCTATTTGCTTGGAAAATGGTTTTGAAATGTACAGATTTTATCAGGACAAGGCTACCTTATAATCCCTTTAAATTGCGATCCTTACCGATATTTTCAAATATTTTAATATGATACATAATATGTAGCTATCCTCATCGTATCTAGTAAACCTCATATTTCAGGCGCACATAAATAAAATTTAGTATCGTCTAAATTTGTCATTTTATTGCAATTAAACTTGAAGTGTTATTTTTAGATTGCAATTTTGTAACTATTACAGCTCAGCTGTTCAAATTGAATTATGACATCCCCATCATTTTTTGAAATGGACTAATCTTGATCAAAATTAAAGAAAAGATGGTGAGTAAAAAAAGCTGATTCTCATCTCTCCCTTTTGTTGATTTGATTGTATTTTGAGTCCGCAAATTTATTGACGTTCGTCCGTCTGATGAACCCTTGTCTGATCGACAAAGAAAGAGATGAAGATTCTAGATACGATTGTAAGCTGGCGTCGCACTGATGAATAGAATAAATGACGAAAAACGAGCGTCAGCCTCTTCCATTTAAATAAGATTTTATCACAAAAAAATGAATGAAACTAGGAAAATTTGGTTCAAGGAAGGATGCGAAACGACCTAAAGGAATAGAACTGTTTATTCCTCTCGAATTGCGAACAAACAAAAGCAAAAAGCATTTATTTGAGGTGAGTTTTATCTCGGTTGATAATCTTCTCCTCTCACAATTTGCAAACTACTAAATACATTTACCCAGAAGGTTTTCCTTTGTTTCCTTTTGAGTAAAATTACAAAACACAAGAATAAAGTTCTAAGCCAAACCAGCATACTTTGAAAATCTCATCTGTCATCTCATCTCCTCACCACTTCACCATTCCTCCTCCCCCGTTAATTACAAATGAGTCATTCAAGGCGAGAAAAGAAACATTTTTGTTGAAAATTAAAAGGAAAAAGTAGCGTAGCGAGTAAGGCACATACGTTTCTGTAATTTCGTTTTCTTTTGAAAGGAGCATTTAGGTAAAATGAGAGTTAATTACCGTTTGTCCTGTGTTGTCAATGTATCTGAGCCCAAAGTACGCTGTTTCAATGAGATTCAAATGCTTGAAGACATTATCCAACAGCTCCTGGCCGGCTGAGGTGCTCTGTTCAAACAAACACAAATAAATAGAAACAATGATTATTTGAGTCATTTCAAAACAAACGTTTAGGCTACAATTTCCCCAAAAAAGCAATACATATAAATTAGGGAAAACAATGAAATGTCTTGAGCTATTCATTACGCATCTCATAAATTTTCGAGTTTGAATGAAATGGGAGAATGACAAGCAAAGCAACAAGCAAAAATGAAACTTTCTCTCTTGCGAAAAAGCGTGAAATATTATGTGGTGATGCAAAAAAATGAATTATCTCAAATCTTGAGCAAAGCAAGGAATGTTATGACTGGGTTTAGTTAGGCAAACCATTTCTTTTATTTGAAATCGTAGATGTAGCTGTCATTTCATTTCATTTAGCAAAAATTCCAAGCAAAAACGCCATCAGAGCAAACACGAAGTTTCAAAAATCGCTAGCTTCCTAATTAGGAATGCAGCCACAAAAATGATGATGAAATTGGAAAACTGAAAAATTCGTTGTAATCTAATGAATGATTTGCCCCACGGCTCACAACAACGCAAAACAAGGAAATAACTAGCTTGGTTTTGTTTGGGTTTGCCAAAAACATAACATGAAGGGTTTTAAGCCCAGAGCCAATTTAATAAAATGCTTAAAATCCAAGAATGAAAGAGCATATTATTATTATTCCCAAAGAGTGAATAAATGACGATTGTTGAAAGCTAGTTAATATTGATGATTTGAAATGAAAATGAAATGAAGCTTGCAAATGCGAGAAAAGAAACTAAGAAATGTGTATAATTGGCTGATAACAATCGGCGCACAATAAACAAGATGGGTAATTTGCATGTGAGCAGCACAAATGGTGATGATGATGATGATGACACGACAAAACGGAAGAACATAATGTAAATACAAATGGAAGGAAAGTCGGAATAGGAATCACAATCAGCTAATGCTATAATTGTTACAAAAATGTACCATGCATATTCCTGGCTATTCAATCAAGTGAAACGGTGAAGAAAATGACCATAGCCACAGTCAACCAACGAACGAGATGGATGGACAATGAAGTTTTGAATATGAATGAGAAGTTCTCATAATCTACTCCGTCTCCTTTCTAAATAAGAAGGATGGTGATAATCGCACATAATTTGAGTGACAAACTTTAGCAAAATTACGAAGAGTTGAAAGGGAACGACTAGTAATTCATCTGAGTTTGCTATTCTTCAGGTTGCATAAATGCCGTTCTTCCCCATATCACCATTTATGTATGACGGTGAGTCAAAAGAGGAACATTTTATTTTTGGACGAAATTGGGCTAGGTTATGATGACCCAAAAGGAGAAAAGATGAGAGATAGATGATGGAGGGAGGCTATAAGTAAACGTAATGATTCAATTGATAAAGAGAGTGATCAAGTGATTATCCTGCGAGAAAGACATGATGATTATGAGGATGATGACACGACGGTGACAATAACAACAGCAGGGGGCCCACAAAAGAAGACCAAAATGTATCACACAAAAATGATAATGATGTTGATTGTTAAATTTCTTCTTTTTCCTTTCCTTCGTTCCGAGGAATCGTAATCATATGGATCCATATATACATTGTATTGTTGTGTAGTATTATTATATTATTATTCATTTTTGTATAAGATTGGGCTTCACCTCCCTGAGTCCCAGCCACCCTTCCAAATCGCCTTTTTCGTTGACATTATGAGCTTTAATAATGGTAATCAGTCATGTCACAGGAGGAGTATTTACTTGACTTGAAAAGAGCGAAAAGAAAAAGTGAGCTTGCTCATTGCTCTGCCTCTATTTCCATTCTCATTGCAAATCCATCCAAATAAAGTGAGAAAGTGAACTAATCTTTTGTCATCATCATCACTCTCTTTTCTTCTTCTTTCGTAGAACTACTGACACGTATTTGGTAAGGTGCACACTTAATTTGCCCCATCATCCACGTCCATGTTATTAGCAGTGCAAAATTATTGCTGGCTCTTGATCATCCCTCCTCTCTGCCTGCCTTCCCTTCATTATGTCATTTTTCAAATGAGACAATCATCAGTGCACCTACTAATGAAAAATGCAACCTCATGTCATTTCTGTTTAAACTGGTGAGCAAACTATTTTTCATTGCTGCCGTTAATACGTTATTTTGGTGCTGCGGTGCTAAAGGTACAAACTTGTCATTAAAATTATATGCTGGTCGTAATAGCTGAAGATATGTAACATGTTTCATTCAGTACACACTGTATTCAAAGACCTCCAATAACCCACACAAAACTTTTGTTGTTTTTGGAGGAGTTGAATAACCAAAATTAGGGGGAAATTATGCATCCACCCAACCCAAAACTATTTGTATTGGGAAACACATTTTTGCTTGTTTTGTACACCTTCACAATAAAAAACCTTAGCATACTTAATACTTCTGTAAAGCAGGTTGAAATGACTTGGTGGACGTTTAATCATTGCATGAAATGAGCTATGTTAGAACTGAAATCAGATGATATATGAATACTGGAATTAGAAAATTACAAGTTAAAACATTTTAATCGAAATCTATCAACATACTCAGCAGCATATCATTTTCCATATTATGATATATATGAATGAAGATAATTTATGTTTAGTAGACTTTTTACTAAGTTTTTTGTAATCATTATTCACATTTTATCGCGGAAGAAAAACCGGATTTAAGAATGGAAATAGAACAGCAAGTGTTCCACAAGAAACCGGTACATTTTAACAGTTTTGCCCTTAGGAAACGTAGCCTACATGCGCACATGTCACTTTTTTATTTCAAGCTACTAGCAAGATTCCGGATTCCAGCATGAAACTCCAGTTTTTATGTACACAACCCGGTAGTAAATGAACGGAGAAAAATGCAGTTTGGATTGGAAATGGGTTTCATGATTTCAGAAGCAGCGGGGTCTCTATAATTTAATATTTCATTCGAGTGACTCTAAATTCTCAAACTGCGATTAATGTGTGGAGATTCAGCAGACGAAGCATGCGATGCGATGAGAATTGCTTTCTATAAATATTTAGCTGCACGTCCTCCTAAAACTTCTTGTGAAAGTTAACATTTCCTTTCTTTGATAATAATAATGCTCAGGGCTCAGATCAGGTCAGAACAAGTCTGGGTGATAACAAAACTGAAATAACATGGCGCATCCTCTGTGAGTGATTGCATCGGTTGAGCCCTGCATACAAGATAGGAATTTTTATTTTCGAATCGCGTTAGTCCTTTGTAAATGGTGTTGAAAGTCATGCGGAGGTCACTGAAGAAAGCTTCGGTTCATTCAGTTAGCCGCCCCCTTGAACATAGCAGACTGAATGCGGGGTGACGAGCCATGCACCCAGACACCTAATTCAGATTTTATTCAGATCACTTTTTGACATCTGACTTTTAATGTCAACCAAAAACCTATAAACTAGTATCGTCGTGACCAGTTCTAAAAATTCGCGAAATGCAAGCCCATCGTAAAATGTAGCTGACAACTTTTATAGTTTGATAGCTAAAAGGTAGCTTCATGATCATTAACCACTTTTTTCAACAAATAATGTGGACGAATAAGCTATAGAGCACATTTTTTAAACAGCAGCGTAGATGAAAATAGTCAACTTAAAAAATAGCAAAGAACCAATAAAAGATGGACAAGGAGACAAGCAGAGTCTCAAAAGTGACAGGGAGTTCAGCCCAGACCACTTCATTTTTTGAGGATGAATAATGAAGATGAAGGAGTAAAATGGCAAAATCCGCCCCCGCACCATATCTCATGTTAGGCAAGCATAACCAATCTCAACGCAAACTCAAGCACACACCTGTCCTCTTCTTGCTTGGCCTGTCTGTCAATGAGTCGGCCCTTTTTGCTTATTGTTGGAAATGCGGTAGAAAAACAAAGTGGTAGTTGAAACCAAAGTTTGAAAGATTATTGTCAAATTATGCTGATGGAAAAAGAAACTTTGGCTTGGTCATCATCACTTGCTCTCACTTAACTTCCCTCAAGGCTAATCGATATACAATATTCAGGTATTTGCGTTGAAAAATCATTCGCTTCTGAGCAAGGGAACCTATTAACCAATACAATCGACACCAATACCAATTACTCACATGGTTCATTTCAATTTCTTCAAAATTCGCTAAAATTCACCGCTCCCCCATATTTGGGCCGGACAATAACTTTTTGTTACTCATAACAAATAGAAATGACGCTGCGAGATAATTAAAAACTCTTTTTAAATCTGCCGATCATTGTGTCAAAAGTTTTACGACGGTTTGCCATTTTCGTCGCGAGAACTTTGGCAATTTCCTCGGAACTACAAAGTAGCAGGTCAGCAGGCTAACTTTTCCTGCATGATATTATTTCATTTCGAGAATTTGAGACAAATCCTTGACCCGTTTCATCCCATACGCAAAAATCAATGCGCAACAAAGACAAGATGACTTGTCACATTGTTGCAATAAGCAACTGCTGCAGACATCTCGTTTCTTGTTTCCACTGCCAAATTTTTTTTGCGTTATTAAATTAACTGTTTTTATGTATTCTATTTGCCTATATGTTGTACTAGCGATTAGGTCATGTGTGATGATGATGGATGGGATAATAGATGGTGGTAATAATGTGCAACAGGTGTTTCTTAGCTCATTCTTCTCCCCACAAAAAAAAGTGTAATGATGATGGGCTCATCATGCATGTCGATTTATCTTCGATAAATAAGGTAGTGCATAACAAAACTCATTTATACCGTTTATTCTATCATTCATGAGCATCAAAATCAGTTAAAGAAAACGAGCAACATGTGCAACTGCGTGTGCTCATAATACCATTACATATACGGAGGCATGTATTATATTATAGTAATACAACATGTTGTAAAAAGGTAAATCACGACTTTGTAGCGATTATTGAACAAGTCAAAGCCACCAAACAGCAAATCATGTCCAATCATTAAATCACAATCTTGTTACGCTTTTGTGAAGGATATCCTGTTTACATGTGGATGGTTGTAAATACGAATGATCGATCATCATGATTCTGATCACCGTCCTATCCTTATCGCCATTATTAACTAAAAATGGGATCCGAGATGGATAACTGATAATGCTTTACTGTTACTGTATTTTTTTATTTTCATTGTGTCAAACAAACTTGGACCAAACCAGCGTTTGGCATTTTTTATGTAATCTGATGGGTGGAACGAATCTTGGATTTGCACGTACAAAACAATCATAACGTTCCTTGCAAAAGAACTACTTTAAATGATATAGTTTGCTTATGGCTCCATTTATTTGGATGACGAAAAAGGACGACAAACTATAAGCTTCAAGGAAATTCCTGAATTTAGAAGCTAAAGCTTCAATTTTAACTTTTTTTATGAGACGAGAACTCCTGCCGCTAGTGCTCCTGTCATGATGAAGTATGCTACTTAACAATTTTTGAGTAAAAAGAGGTAATGATGGTGGTGTGGTGTGGTGGCGGAATGCATAACATTACCAACCATTTTTATGACATGGTGTGTAGCTTGCAGCAGCGTGTATCAACTCAACTCACTTTCAACTGGTAGGATACTGAAACATAGATGATTGTGAGAAGGAATTTAAAATATAAAAATTGTTTATGAGTTTTTGAATACAGTGGAGGATGATAATACCATAAATATGAAGAAATGCGCAGTTTTATTTCAAGTAAAAATGAAAAATACTCATTTTTATGGAGTATATCTTTAAATTTGATGAAGATTAAGCTTGTGTTTGGATGGGGCATTTTGCTCTGAAGAAAGGGAAAGAAAAATTATGTTGATATCACATCCGAGTAGTGTTGGCCACCATGAAAAAGTTGCATGTCATAGTCATGTGCCATACATCCTGCTGAAATGCAAAAAAAAATGCAGCTCGATCGGCGGATGATGATCTGCTTGAAGAAAATTCAGGTGGACAGAATCTGTTTTCAAAGTTGAGTTGATAAAACCAATATGACTTTAATGAAACGGTCGGGTTCTACGAATCCTCCTGCAATTTTACGTCCTTGCTCGTAAAAATGATTTTGTTTTTTGTCAGCAGTGCAAGTAAATAGGATCATAATAATATGGAGAATGAGTGCATCAACATCATCATTTTAGGATTTTGTGTAAACGACCGGGACAAACGGAACAGCATGGGGTTTGGTACTTGATCATTCCCTTGTTCTCTTTTTTATGTCTGCTAATTCTATTTCACTTACTTGTAAATATTATCGTTATGATGAGATTATAGTGCATATTGTTATTATTATTTTTACGGGGTAGGCTGAAAGTAAGACCAAAACATAAACGTGCTAGCAGAGGAGATGAGGAGGGCTTAACAAGGTACGAAAAAGAGTAACAAATGAGATTGATCATGAATGAAAAGCATAACATAACGCATAAAAGTTGCTCGTTCCGTACTCCCCAACTTGAAGCCAGACTTGCATGTTTTTGTTATCCGGACTTTTTTCAAGAGAGTGACGAGGACGATGCCCTTTCTGCAAATACAATTGAGCTTCAATGAACACCGTACGTACAATAGGATGCCGGAACGGGAACAGAACATGTTTGATTTCGCATTCAAGAAGTGGTGAACAAAATGCAAATTACATAATGTTAAGACAGTATCGACACGAATCTAGATCAATATCGTCTTCCATTCAATAGCCTTCAACCTCAGCGCATCAAATCAAAGTCGCTTCGAATTCTCAATATTTAAATAAATTCAAGCTAATCATCAATATATACATGTACCACCATCATTCTTGTTGCTTGTCAGCTCGATCATTTCGACTCATCCGCTCGTCTTCCTCTTTTTGCGGTTTCCCGTTTGAAAATTGCGATTGGATTGGGAAGTGGAAGACCGAGCAGACCGCTACGTGAAATAGAGTTGGGCCCAGCTTTTAAAGTACCTAAAATTCTTTTCAAGAAGACGTTTGATAACTTATATCATGCTCCGGTTTTTATTGCTCCCCTCGGTGCAGTTTGAACAAGAGAGGAACTTGACCAATTAGCAGGAAACAGGATCAAGGTTGGTATTATGAGTAGCACAAAGAATTTCTTCCTGGGAACACAGCAGGGAAATCACTGCCGCATTTTTATTGCTATCCAATGGATTTCAGAGAAGAGCCGACCCCGACTCACATTGTTTCGATAGCTTATCCCCTCGTCATATATATAATGAAATGCTATAACAGCTAATTAAATTGATGGCTGATTGCCTTAATGTCCATTATTAACGCATTGCCCCACATGATGCGCATCAATGAAATAGGTAGTGCTATAAAACATCATCATCATCGGGTCGGAAGCTAACTGCTGATTTCAGGTGATTTGTAAATATAAACCGAAAATTAAAAAAGTAATATTTCCTCCTCCTGAACTTTGGAATAAGTTGAGAAATGAGGACGGATATGTGGGCGTAAAAGGTAATGAAAAACTCTAGTTTTTAAGGGTTGAGTTTGGGAAAAAAATGTTGCACCGCAAAAGGAAATGTTAGAGAACGGATGGAAAGCCGGTTGATGATGACTATATGACTACTGTTTTGATGAGGATGCATGAGCAATGGCAAAAGCAACCCCATCGTCATCCTATTTCTGTCTATGCACTTGTTCAGACATGTGTCGACATCGCATCATCAGCTAAAACCTGTCCTTTTCCCCGTTTTGTAATAATGTGAATGTGAACCGCTGAGCTGGTGTGTGAAGAGATAAGACATCGAGTTTCATGAACTCTTCCATTACAAATACATTAAAATGGATATTTTTTTCTCTCTCAGCAGCAACTATACTGACTGATGTGATATTGCATTACGTAATTTGAAAAACTGACAGGGAAATGTGGAATCGCAGCAGTTATTGCAGTGGCAGTGGCTCTATTATTTCTTTGGGGTACAGGAATACTTAAGAGAAAGAAAGGTTCTCAGCAACAGCAACAACTACTCTGATTTGGAGGAGATAAAAAGGAATTACTTTGTCTTCCTTCGTCATTTTCTGCGTGGCAAATGAAGCAGTAACAAATAACAAGGAGGTTTGTAAGGATGGACAAGTGAAAATTAATGAAATTACTGAGATTTGAAGCGTCTTTCCGATGCGATATCAAGTACGGATTAGTTATCATTATCTTTATCATCATCGTCTTATCACCGTCGCTTCAGTGTGGATGACAAACTTGGCAGTTTTGCTGAAGGCAAATGGAGAAACTGTGACAGGTGGAATGTCAGTCGAATCATCAGAAAAATCAGTGTCTGTACGTCTGACTATGCATTTAGTTGCATACTTAATGGCAAGCAAAGAATGGTTAGTGGATTTTCCCCAGTCACAAAAAGTCATTACGGAATGCATCAGGTTTTCTTCAACTATTTAAAATTCAAGTATGAATGTTTTGCAAGGAAAAAATTTAAATCAATCTTTAGGAATGCCTAAGGAGAAATCCATAATATTATTATGAAAGTAGTAGCTAATTCCAACATTGTCTGCAAAGGTGATTGCTCTTCGAGAGTGATATTCACCTTGGTTTGGGTTTATTAATGGAAATGAGTGTGATAAGAGTGATTGGATTCACTCACCGATTTACTCTTTTTTTGGGATGAAAAAGATGGATTAGCTCCAAGGTATCTTTTCCAAATGGAATGAGTGTGACTCCCACACAAAATTGCACATGTCAGAGATACAAACAGCTACATCATTCGGTTGGTCAACAACTTGCTGCTAGCTCATCTCTCTATTTCTCTACTCTTTTTGGTGCTTGTCTGAGGAATGGATGGAAAGTCCATATAGAATGACATGACCCTCCACCCCATCTCAATTTCCCATATGTTATGCACAAGGAACGAGCAGACCAGACAATATCATGAACATGGAGGAGACAGCAGAGCAGAAATCAATTCATCAAAAACCGTTGTGTATTTTTTTTGCTAGTCAGACGGAGCAATGAAGCGATGTAACGTAACGAAAAGCGAAAAAGGCGAGCTAGTGACATGAGCACAAGAACCTTAAGTTGCGTAACAAGTGGAGATATTATTTATAAGTACAAAGACTATTTTTAACCTGTCAAACCAAACCCAAAAAACATGCAAGAGCGTCTCCGCTTTTCTTCGGCTATGAAAAGATATCCAAGTCAAATCACTCGTCTTCTTTTGATGATAACTATGTACGTTTAGATGTGAACTCTCCATCCCAGTTTTGCATTCACATGCTCAAATATAATCGCACAAGTCTGTTTGATTCAAAGGGAATCAAAAATTCAAAGTCAGATCACTCACACAAAAAAGAGGAGCAGGTTGAATAAAGAGTTCAAAATGGGTTGTGTTGGTGGCTCTCTATTCGTAAATAAATATGTAGGTAGTGGGCTGAAGTTGAATGCCCAAAATAATCGATCGATGATGAAGCCAGTCGCGACTTGGGAGCTCTTGACAGCTGAATCGAATACAAATATACGAATTTGGCGAATGTGACCATCCGAAAATCATAGGCATGCGATGCGATGCGGGGCTGCCGTAATTCCGAAGAGGAAATAGCGCTTGCACTTGCTCCTACTCCTTCAGTTTCAATATGATATGAAACTGATCATCATCTTTCATTGTCTTTATTGCTTCCTTTTCCTCAATGGCAGAGCCTTTATGCGATTATTTATGCAGAATTAATGAGGTTCCCCTGCTGATGCACTACATACCATGTCCCTCCCTCGTCGTCTCTTCATTTTGAAAATTGAATAATGTTTGCAGTTTACGATCAACAAAGCAATTAACCATCTTCTTTTGAAAAAGTGGGAGTGGTTGAGCAACACACATTGGATTGCATTACAAACATATTCCTACATTTTGCACAAAATGGATGTGGGGTAAAAGGGGCAATTTTTGTTGATGAAATCCCATCTTCCTTCATTTATCTCACCACACGGGGATTTTTATCAAGAACAAAATGAAGTAGGCAATTATTAATAAAAGGTATATAAACGTGGAGATTTGATGCGCAGCAAGCTAGCAACTCCATATTTCATTGCGGTCTTTCGTCGTGGCTCCATTTTTATCCTGGTGATTCAGTATTCAGTTCATTCAACCACGGATTGATAATTGAGGTAATAAAAGAGTAGAGCTAACAAAATATCATTTTCAACAAGCGTCACAGTCGGTTCACATGAAAGAGACACAAAAAATGGACTCCCTATTTTGGTGCGGAGCACTGATTAAAATGCTCATTTATGGTAAAATTTTAATGTTTCATACATAATGAGCAAAATGTGTTTGCATTACTATGTACTTTTTCCCGTTTCCATATATTTTGCGAGTTGATGATGATGATATGATGATAGGTGTAGCTAAGATGCGTGAGCTGGTTATCTCAAATTCTGCAGAATTATTGGAATAACTAACGAACTAAGGATTGGGGAGAAATGTAAATAGGCTCGGTTCTGTGGATATGTGACCTCCTTTGCCCGCAATCACAGTCTCATTTATCATTTTGATCGCAATTTTATGTACATGCGCTAGCCGTTTTGTCTTTTGTCATGAAACTGGTCCCTTAAGGAAAACATGATGCATTTGATAATTGAAGACCACCTTGACATTGAAGGTTTATTGCAGTTGCGTTGCAATAGGAAATACGATAAAGGAGAAACAATGTTTTGTGCACGAAACATATCAGCGGCACGCGATGATTCCTGATGGAAATGGTAAGTAGTAGACAAATCGAAATGAGTGGATATCCGAAAACGATTCCTATGATCACCATTTGACATGCGAGAACCCCCGTAGCAATTCCGCATTATTCATATTGGGAAAAATTATCATGAAACAATCATTGCGCTGCAATTCATCTTCCCTTTCTGCTGCAATTTTGTTCCGATTCGTCGAAAGAAAATGAAATGGTGAGAGTCAACATGAGTCTTGTAAATTGCGTTTAATTGCAAGAGCAGACCTCACAAGGCGGAGAACAATAATGATGCGCTTAGTCAAAAATGTAAATAGAAATTTTCAATGCAATGCAATGCAAATGCAAATAATGAAGCGATTTAAATAATGCATGTTTATGCCGTTTTTCACCCTTGTCTTGTCATTTCGTTTAATTATCGTCTTTAGCATGATAGCTGCACCGCGGCATTAACGAAACGACAGTTTGAGAATGCATTTTTAGTCGTATAACGATTTAACATGGTAAAGAAATGCATTCGGCAAAAGCCATTTGGTAAAGAACTGGTCTAGTCTCAGTAAAATAGTGCTCCATTTCCAGCCGCGAGCACTGAAGTAATAACATATTTCTCATGTAACTGCACTGTTTACAAGGAAGGGTACTCCTTCAAAGAAACAACTCTTGTGGGTCATTCTAAAGGTCTATTTGATGGAGAAGTTGATAAATGCACTCCTCTAGCTCAGTGTTGCTCCAAGCTATAGTAAATCCACCAATGTATGTATATGCTTTTTTACAATAAACTAGATCGAAATATTGTAAGCAAGGATGAAGTCCAATCATGATGATTAACTTAAAATTCCCTTTTTTATGATTTTGTTTATTACTTCAGAACTTAAAACAATTCAAGCTGAACAGTTCAAGTCCGCATTCTTTACAGTGAGCTCGGAGCAACTTTTATATAAATCCCATTGTTCTAGTCAAACGCAAGCACAAAGCTCAACGAATGGGATAATGATAGCTTTTATATGAAATATTGAAAATGTTTTCCATATCGTTCCTCCAATACCTAAGACCAGACCACCACACCAGAAAGATCCGGTTTTTTGAAACCAAAAGTTTATTTTCCTTCACGAACTCAACCCTTTGCTTGCTTCTGTTAGAAAGAAGAAGTTGAAATGAGATAGGAGATTAGGGGGAGCAAGATGAAAACGAAATTGAAGCAGTTATAAAAATTATGAGCTTTCAGGGAAAAGTAGCCAATCACCAATTTTCATCGCTTCTTCTCGGCGCTTCAATATTCGATCCGTTTTTATTTGTCGATTGACTACACTCTGTAACGTAACGGTGAAGAAAATGAACTGATTTGATAATCATCATAATTTCATCCCAGGTTTTTGGGCAGGTGTTTCCCATATTGATCTCATTCCAATCTCGTCTCATCATACATTCCTTCATTTTCTTTGGGAGAATGAAGAACAAATCTGTTTCTGTCCGCCCATTCTTTCATATTTATGGAAATTGTATTCCTGCTCTCTGACGTTTGCAATGGAGAATCTGATCCCAGCTAATGAAACGCGATAGTCGAGCGAGCTTTTACAAAAAGGAGACAAGTTAAGTGTGCTGTATGCATATGCAGATGTCAAATTATGTACACATTATCCTGACCTTACTAACGTAAACTAGAGACATTCCCATTCATTCTCTTTGTTTGAGCAGAAAATGAAATCCAGAAATTGGTATTGTAAAAAACAGCACACGCTGTGTGTATGAGGGTCATAGTCATAATAATCATTATCATCAGCATCAGGGATCGTATTATCATCTCAACTTTTTTTAAATGCAAATTAGTGACTCTATCTCGTATATCTACACAATCCACCTCACAACACAACAAATATAACGTTTCGTTTCACATATTTGCTTGAAGATGAAGTAGAGGTGCTCGTTTTGTTTTGAAAATTACAATTTATTCTCTGAAGAAGACACGAAACGAGGCATATGCTGATGATAAAGTAGAAAATGGGGATGACGTTACGTTCGCTTGGCTTGAGTTTGAGTCTTTGTATCTTCGGCTTGGTTGTTTTGGCTCGCTTTACTTTCCTTAATGAAAAAGGACAATGTGATTTGGACGAGGATGATAATGATGATGAGATGAAAAGACATTTTTCGCATAGTGCACACGAAAATGGTTGATCACGGGCGTATTTCCCCATTTCATCTTGCCTGGCCTTCAACAACAAGAGACTCAGCTTGAGTTGACACATCTCTGACATGATCACATGTTGCAAGAAAAGAAGGAAGGGGTCATAGCATATCATATCATATCACATCATGTTCAAAGTCAAAATGTGTCCATCCCATCCTACAAAAAAATTGTAGACAATTGTGGATGACATGTTCATAATATGCATGATATGGTACGGTAGGGCATGACACAAATGTCCCGCTTGACAATATCAATATACACATCTCTTTACAAATCATAATTGTTCATGTATTATATTCACAATATACAAATAGTTTTTTTTTCAAGTACTTGGCTTCGCCATCACACCCAAACTATTTCATGTTAGTTTTTGTCGCTGAAAGTGATGCCGACGCAGAAGACATTTGCCGACAGAGATTCAATAAATTATATCTTGTGTTGTATGGAAGATGGAAAGGCAAACTGGCCAATTAATTATAGAAAATGCAAATTGTGAGTGAGCTCTTGAGCATCTCAGCCAAATTAAGCAGTGCTTGCTGACTATTCAAAATCACTCAGTCGTCGCTTGCTCTTCAAAGTTGCCCTTTGGCAGCTTTGTCTTGAGGTGAACTTAAGTATATGAATTTTCATTTTATTATTGGCATGTTGAGTTTTTTTCTGTGTTGCTTTAAAGTATTTAGGGATGGAGGAAAGGTTGTAGGACAGGGAATAGGTAATAAGGCACTTACTGTGATTATGATCATTGTAATTACATGAACCATTCTTCAACTTACAGACATATTTCACCTGACAGTTTTGCAAGAGAAAGAGGAACAACATTTGCATAAAATTATTGTTTTCAGAAATATGTACATGCATGAAGACAGACTAGATGTAATGTAATGCGAGAAATGTTGGTAGATGCGTGTGGTCTAAAGTCTTTTGCACACACCGGACGATGAAATGGTGCCTTTTAGCTAAACTTGCATGCGTTCTAATAAAAATAAACCTAAGCTATAAATTACCTTAGTATTTTAAACTTTTAAACTGTGAAAAGGACACGTTTGCCAAACAAAAAGAAATTGAAATTTCTCATTTTCGACAGCTCACATGTTTTCAACGCTTGTTGAGCTATTAACAGCAACACTTTTGGAATAGTGAAACAAACTGTGAACGAAAATTGATGTGATGTAGTGTTTCATTTAATGGGTCTGGTTTTTTCTTGCATTGTTTTTAGTTTAAATGTAATATATACGCATGGGAATATTTCCATTGTCGTTTTTTCTTCATTCGTGTCAGGTCATGAAAACATGTGTAACAAACAAAGTACAGTTTGTCATCAATCATAATATTTCACTTGTTTTATTGAAGAAAAAGCTTAAACATGATAATTTACTCCGTGAAAATCCTACTGCCAATTTCACTCCAGCAGAAGAAAGTAGATTTGATCTGAAATTCTATATAAATTCTTGTAACATCGGGCAATGACCAAGTGACACCACACTGCAGCACCTAAACAATGTGTGGATTTGTGGACATGTGCATTATCAGCATGTAGGCACCTGTTTATCCATTATGCAGCGTTTTTACACGATGATACCACCAAATCCTCACGAGTCCATTGTGTACCGAAGCTCGAAGGCATATTCCCCCATTCCATTCAGAGTTTTACATACGTAAAATATGTATTGCATCCCATAATTACAAAGTGTCCACATTTGTTTTGAAAATGCACATTATTTTCACTAAAATTTGCATTTAAAAACGATTGCCCGTCTTTGTCAAACAACGTTATTGGTTGCATGTTGTGAGTTGCGGTTTGGTTTGGTTTGTGGCTTTATTGTTATTGTGGTAAAAAGTAAGGTAATCATGTGCAGAGCAATGTCGTAAATTTTGGGAGATGTCGTGTCTGATTTCTTCCATTCTTTTCAACCGATTTATGGCATTCATGATGATTATGTGTATGTAGAGTAGTGGGACGTTGTTGGACGTATCTCTTTGCTCAACTTAAACAAATTACAGTTTAGGAATAAAGGAGAAGAAGACGTTCCCCTAAATTAATCGAAAGAAATTAAATGGTAATCACAACGCATATAATTTTACACAAGCTGTCCAAAGATTGCTTCTAATAATAGTAAACATGTCTCAACTGAAATGAGATATTTCTCGCTGATGATTACCATGTAATTCTCTTACCCTATCCCAAGTTTTAATTTCTTTTTTAACCAGAGCCCATCATGATTGCAGATTATTAGCGAGTAAAAGTTGTTGTTTTTTGTGAAGTCTACAAAAAGCAATTTATTTTATTCATCAGCATACTATAATCAACAACAAATTTGTGCAAGGAGCCGTTATATTATGTTGTTATATGCGCATTACAATATTTCATTCAATTCAAAACATCTCTGTTAAGCTGTTTTCCCCCAAACGGGAACGGTATCCTCGTAAAACATGCACTCTGATTGTGATTACCAAATAAAGCTTTCAAAGTCAAATAGCGTGAGGATATGTGAGGATGATGATGTGATGTATAGTAAATGATCATGGTGATGAGCAGCAAAATACATTTTCAATAATCTTCGTCTACTACAGTTTTGTTTGTTAACGGTACTCCCTCGAAAAAAAAACGAAGACTTTTAATAGAAAACTGAGAGAAAAGGATTTGGTTTGTGTGATGTAAATTGCAATGGTTGAACATGCATGCAGTTGAGTTGATGAGTAATGTTGAAGAACTGCTCACAAGATTTGTAATAGTTTTTATAAATTCGTTCCGCTTTAACCTTCCTCAATCAAACTGCTCAAAAACACAGTGTTTCAAGCCAACCAAGACGTTTATGCAAAAAATAAGCTCTGAACAAGAAAAGCAGAGGCTTCAAAATTTGAATTGAGGTATGAAAATGAAGAGGAATAGAATTTAGATAATACTTGTGCATGCAATGCAATGCAAAACTTTGAAATTGGTGTGGGAAGCGGTGAAGTACATGTTATATAGTTAAATCCCAAAAGAGCAATCCTTGAGAACAGTTTAGAGAAAAATTGGAGCTTATCATTCCCAGCAAGACAGAGATAAGGGATAATTTATATGTTTTTAGTGTGTGGAACGGACCTGCTATCTTCTTTGCAAAAAATATGACTTTTTGGAGAGTTGGTTTTGACTTGCTGCTCCGTAAAACATTTTATCATAAAGCATGCATAGGAAGGAACACCCCAATAAATTTCATATTGTTAGCCTCACTTTGTCATTGTGTAAGAAGATACGGTCATATGTAATAATGAATATTACACCACCACTTTTGTTGCGTGGGATGATTAATAAACTTTCGTGTGAGATGAGGGCTGCCAGAAAAGATGGAAGAAAAAAATGAGGAATGAAAATTTTGTCTGAGAAATTGACGAGACGAGTTTGTCTGTCTGCTTCACGGGTACAGGTTCCATTTGTTGCCATTTTATATTTTATCTCTCTCTCCTTTTTTTGGCAGACTCGCCTCTATAACTTTTACAAAAGACATTTATTTCGCCACGTCTCGTTGAAAGCAAAGTGATGGGGGAGGCTCCCAATCTCTTTTGCATAATCTTTTTTCCACATTTCCTTCTTGTGACGCTTGCGCAATTTTTTGAAGCAGCTTCTGCTTCTGTTCCTTGTGGAATGTTGAAATCGAAAAAGGGGATGAAACGTGACAAGGAGGAAGGAACATGACTTTGTTTCGTTTCGTTCATGAATTCCGTTTCTTGCGGCCACTTTACTCATTTCTCGCCTCTTAATTAGTCTCCGTCTCTGGTTTACCTTGTATAGCAAGGCGACGGGTCTGAGATGAGCCCTTTTTGCAGAGAAAATGGCAATTGGCTCGCCACGCCACGACCTTTACCAAAACCCTTTTATTTTTTACGAGGAAAATAAATAAAGTGAATAATGAGGAAAGTCCAAAAGAATCTTTGTTTCTCCGTTCGTTGGCCATCGAACTCATTTCAATACTCGTTGAAACCACACCACACATAATAATAAAGTAGCGTATTTTATTTGTTGTTCAAAGCTAGCTCCTAGTTGAGCAAGATCACTGAGCAATCAAGTGGCTCAAAGAACCGGTCATCATCATCGGTTTTCGCTGCTGGCTCAACTCTTCTCTCTGCTCTATCCCAAACTCGTCATTTGTGATGTGAATAAAAAAGCTCATTTCCCTTCTTAATGGTCCAGCATAACATTTTTTTGACACCATCAACATCAAGACCATGAGAGAACCCATCAAGACGACGTACAAAGTATCAAATGCAGGCTCGGATAACGGTAAACTAGAGCTCTGCCTATATGCCATGTACTTTTCCTCTATTTTATTCAATTTCGTATACTATTAGCCATTAGCGTATCCACATGTGATATCCGTATCATGTTTCAACAAGGGAAAACAATTTCTGCATATTATTCTCCGCCTAATGGTCCACATTATTATAACAGAGCACATCCTTGTTCCCTGCAAATGTTGTAAATATACAAGATTCGTAAAGTTGAACGGTTTCTCTTGAAATAATATTTTCATCTTTTTATGCTGCTTCCACATCCACCTGTTATATATTTTTGTGGCCACAGCGAGATCGAATGGATGATTGTATATCACATCAATGCAATATAAAGAGTTGCATAAGAGAAAGAGGGAGCAGACTGAGCAGAGCAACCATCCGTTAAAAGAAGGATATAATTGTGCACAAGGTAAGTATCAAGTACAACAGCCGCAGCGTGTGTAAAACTAAAAGGAGCAAGTTGCACCATCATCATCAACAACATAAACCGGAAGGAGATAATGAAGTACGCAGTGGCTGATGGTACAAAATGACTTGCTCGCTTTTGCCACTCAGAAAATTCCTTGAGCATTTTTTTACCTGCTAAAATAAATACACCTTATGTTACCGCGTGAAGGCTACAAAGAACGAAGATAATATGTATTTACCTCCTGTTTGAATGCCATTCTTGGTGTTTCCGCTCTCAACTTTTTCAGGTTTACTTTTAGCCTGTCACGTCGTCTTCAAGTTTATGAATAATATATGTTTTAAGTAAATGCATATAGTTGACGCATATGTGTAAACGAAAGAAAGTTTGTAAGTTCGGTTACCAGTTTCATGAATTGCGGTAAAGCGGTAGGTAAGGTAAGGCCGAGTATGATGATGATAAGTTTAGTTGATGCAATGTTGATACAATCCGACAGGTTTTTCAATTTTTCTTGGGCTACTGTCCCTACTCGTTCGTGCTTCTTTTGCCGGCTGCCTTGTACGCTTGTGAGTCTCTTTGCTTTTGGAGTAAACGATGTTATGATTATGAAAGAGTAGACAACGGGATGAGTCCACTTTCCTTTCGGAATACAAATGAGGATCAGCATGATCATCATATTATGAACGATGTTTCTTCGTAAAGGAGTTCTCCTTTTCAATTCAACCTTCCTAATAAAATTGTTAGCTTTTTGCACTCGTTTCGAGTGAGTGGAAAAAGTGTTTATTGCATTATAGATTTTATTGAAGGTGTAGCTTTAGGGAAGCCATTATTGTGTGCATTGCATTGCTAAATGGGCTTTGCATTAGTTACATAACCTCTTCTCCACCTCTTCATCTTTCTCATTTTACCGGATTTTGAACAAGAAAAACAACACAACAAATTCATTACGACATGCCAAACGGTGTGCTCAATTATGTCCGACTTTTGTTGCTCACTATCACTTTACTCAGAGGGTATAGCATATAGTATAGCGTATATAACTTTATCCATCCATCCAGCACAATTTAATAACTTGTTTCTCTTCACTCAGAACAGAATCCAAATCCAACACAATGCAAATCCTCATCTACCTTGACTGAATACTAATCACATCATTTTCTCATTCACCAGTATGAAAGCCCTCAATCCCAAAATAAGCCAGATGAATCAGAGCAAAGCAGGCTATCAACGGGAGAAACATGTAATTAAAAAGCATAACATATTTATGAACACCAAATTACATTCGTCTTGAATCGTTCTTTAGTCCTAAAAAATAGATCATATCACATCATCATCACACAATTCCATTTCCTAACAGAAAATATCTCTTCATTAGAATACCAAACTTTTGTTTGCATAAGCTGTAATTCTTCCTAACCCAATACGTATGTAATCCTTAAGCCCAACACCACATTTCAACGCAAATCCTTTCTAATTAGAGCAACTCCCAAATAAATGTATAGCGCGCAGCTCAGCTCTCATCATCATCCCCACAAAAAGATGAAATTAGAGCGAGAACATGCGTTATTACTACGATTGACCTACCTGCTGCTTCCCACCAAAGCAAAGAGATTTTGGATGTCACGTAGTCTACCAAGACCAACCAGAGATTCATTGTTACGCTTTTTATACCAAGGACAAGTTCCCGTCATTAAAAAAATATATTCCGACCGACAAGCCGAAAAGTTTTCCTTTAAAATCTGTGGCCCCACATGGAATTAAGCGTAATGATCCTACCTTCTTTTGCGGTGGTAAAGCAACGTTTTTCACGCTGTGGTGTAGTAAAATGGAACAAAACAAGCATGATGGTTGTTGATGATGTACACAACATAAAATACTATGGCTGTAGGACATTGAGACAATGGGTCATATAACTGGGTAAAGTGAAGTGCATCCCCTAAATTTTCCCTTCCTCACCAAATCAACGGGCGGACCACATCTCATCTGCATTATCGAGTTGCAATCATATCATTATGATTAACATCTTATCCAAATTTTCCCCTCCAAAAGAAATTCTCAGAGAACACAGCAATTTCTCTTGTCCCACACAAGCTAAGCACACGGTATAGGCAACGCATGAAATGTTGCTCTCCGTTTGGGAAAAACATGATTATCTTTACCTACATTTTTCTACGTAAGAAAAATATTATGAAGAAAAGTGTTTTTTCACGATGAGTGAGTGAGTGGTAAACATTAGCTATGAATAACGTATGAGAGCAGTCAGTAACCACTCCACACTATCCAAAAAACATGGTTTCATCATCATCTTTTCCCTAAAAGGATTTGATAGCAATTTTGACCGTTGCAGCTTCTTCTCTTGATCAACATCCTTTAATCCCAAGTGGGATCATCGCTTCATGAAAGTTTTGGACTTACTCATCTTTTTCATCCCCTCAACAAAACGAAACTTATTGAGCACGTACGGAAAGAGATGTAATGGTATAAAACAAAACCCAAGTTGAATTTATGTTGATACTTTCTCGTTGTGTAGGTAGATACTCAACGTGATAACTTCATGCTTGCTTGCTACCCCATTATTCGACAAATACAAAGTGCACTGCATAATACTGCATTGCATAGCCACTTGTTTCGGTAAACGAAGATGGATCGGTACTATATGCTATGTTTCTAATGTCTTCAAAAGCAAAGAACTAAACTGAAAAACGGAGTAATGTTTTGGAGCCACATCCGGTGCAAACTAAATGTAAAGCATTTGGAGAAATATTACGAAATCAAACAAATTTGCGGTAATATTTCTACGAATGACTAAAAACTTGAAAAAGGTTGGCCGAAGACGATGGGAAAAATAAGAATAAGATCTATTTATCAGTAGTTATGACCGGATATACGGTTTGGTAAGATGCGTACAAATGTATTTATTTAAAGAACTCCCACCCACATACCGAGACCAATCTGGTCAAAGTTGAGAAGACAATACGAATGACCAAACCAAAGAGATTCTTCGTAGTATTTTAGCTGTGTGCTATTAGCATTGTAACCTTCAGCCTTATTCACCTCTTTTAATTAGGAGATAAAGGTGGATGAGTTAGCACATTTCGTTTCACTGATTGAAAACCTGTGGCTTGATCAAAACCCAAAGATATTGAAGTGGAAGCTGAAGAGGAAGTATCCAAGGTGGAGTCAAAGGATTAACCTCTCCTGAGAAGGCATGACATTGACATTTGTCATCATGTCACTGTGATATCCATTTCGAATCAGATTTTCAGGTCTGAACTTCCAGGGTGGCTTCTTCATTTCACCTTTTGCATATAGACTGCAGCCTTGATGTAATCTTGAAACGTGGAATGTGAGTTTAGTGAGCATTTACAACCACCTCACACTCTCATCTCACATTCTCATCAAATTTTTAGCTCGTTGATATGATACACGCAGCACAGTATTCTCAAGCCCACCACCATGATGATACACAAATACCAAAACTAAAAACAAGGCATCTAACATCTAATCTTCAATGACCATTTTTCTCCTTTAAAACATTAAATCTTTCTTCGAAATTCCATCCCATTCCATTTTACAGCCCAAGACACAGAGCGTTTAATGCTTCATGAACCGAATTTATTGCTCTCTGCTGGAGCCTTTTCTTCACTCTTCCAGACTCGCCTTTTCAATCTCACAACACATCCCTTGAGCGGGGAAGAGTCTGCTGTGGTTATTCGAAAATGAGAGGTTAGGCGAGAGGTGTCAAGTCAATTCTCAAAATATACTGGGTCTTCGTACATAAGTAGTATAGCGAAGACATATCTGCAACAGATCAGTAGAATCTACTGTCACTGAGAATTTTAAGAATATATGCAATCTCTGTAGCTTCGCATAGCTTACACAAGTTTTAGTGTGTCGGTATAACGTAATATGCATTGTTGCTAGATTTGTGTTACTAAAAGATTTGCCTTGCTTCTCCTTGTCTTATACCAAACATCCGCAAAAAACACACAATTTGGTTTTTGGTTACAAGCAGTTTAGCCAACCATGAAAATACCATTTTCAAGCGCAGTATTAAACAGACGTCCATCTCATCATGAGTTCATGGATACTTTTAGCATTTAGCAAAAAAGACAAAGGGATGAGGCTGGCTTGTAGTTGTAGTCAAGAATTGATTGTGGTGTGGCAAAGCACTGGTCATTGCTTTGTACAATTCCAACAATGACTCGCATGATGCCTCACTATGTCATTGTCAATTTCAATCCCCCAAAGTCAATCTAAATCCTAATGGTTTTCTGTATCAACGTTTCATTCATTTCGTTTCAGGATGCATGAGTCTGATGCACAGCTGCTGATAAATAGTACAATAAATTTGTTGAAGAAAACAATTATCATCTTTTTTACAGAAGAAGAACTCATCCCCCGTCTTACAATTTGTCATGCTCTGCTCTTGAAAAGGAGGGACAATGAGCAAATGACAATGCAAATTTTACGTTTCTTTGAAAAGACTCCTTTGAAAAGATGAGCACCAAAGATAGGTATACATTTATTAAGCTAGTTTCAATAAATGAAAAATGGCTAGTTTTTTGTGGTCCTTTCATAGTCTGGATTGGACTGCAAAAAGCGCCTGTTGAACAAGGCGGACAAGTCCGTTGACATCTATAATAAATTAAATGGTTCTTGCTTCAATATTTTTTACTATTCTGAATTGTACAGCTTGTAACTCAAATCCATATAAGAATATTATTATGCATGTTTGACTTTCAATTGACTTGATTTCGTTTGCTGCTCGTGTGGTCAATCTTTTCGGAGAAATTGAATCTCATGAGAAATCGGATGGTGCGGTGCACATGAAAAGGTGAGTATCATATTTCAACATAATATTCGTCAACAATTATTCTTGAATTAATCAAATTAGTAGCGCACCTGTCTTCACTCTCATGCTCGGCTCCTCTTCAAAAATATATATATATTCAGGTTTTAACTCGCAATCGCAACCCAAAAAATAGATAGCTCGACACACATTTCCTTATCCAACTTCCAACTGTGATGCATCTACGTACGTACATTCAATGCAGCTACAGATATAGGATTTTGACAACAGGTGCACTTGGGTTGGCTTCGTACAATCTTCAACTTAAGCCAAAGACAACCTATATTTTACGCCATATTACTCCTTTGTGTTGAGTAGCATTTTGAATTGATCGTAGTGGAAATAGAAAAGACCAAAATAATACGAGAACGCAATATAACTCCAAGTGAATAAAAGTTGTTTTAACCTACTAAACTAAAGAATGGAGAAGGACCAACCAACCTTCAATAGTAGTATAAAAATTCATCTACGATCTACATCAGATGAGCAAACAATATTACCCTCTGTCTGAGCTTGAATTGCGTGTCATAAATAAGTGCAGCATCAACCTTGACAATGAAAATGATGAAAAAATATACGCGCTGCAAAAAGATGTCATTTTTAAAAGAAACGACAATTTTAAAAAGTAAATCGTCAACACTCACAAATTTACATTCTGTCATATAAATATCTAGTTATACACCTCATCTCAACCTACTGATTATATTAAATTTATTAAACTATTGTCGTTTCTGAAATAACGTGAAATTACAACATATTATATGTATCCCTTCGGGCTAATACCGCATTAAGCCTTATATATCTCTTAAAACACTGCCCAAGGTTATAATTTTTTACATGGCTAAACAATTTCATTTTTTGTTTTGCATTCATCATCTTTATTAGTTTGTTGATGTTGGGTTGGGACTTGGGTCCGTCCCAAGAAACTCTGTTGACAAACACTTGTGTATAGCTATATAAGCTGTTAGAATTGAAAGAGAGTGAGTTAAAGGACCAAGGGGGATGCTGAGAAGTATTTGATGTGACATTGATGAATTACTAAGATAAAGAGTGTAGGGGACATGGACAGTGTTTAGATATTATTTTAATTACTTCTTGCATTTCATCTTGAGGGCTGTAGATGGACATCAGACTTAAGGCAGGATGAGTGAGCGATTATTATTGCAAGCCCAAACTCTTTTACGTGCTTGATGACAAAAGAAATATAATTAGCGCACCTGCTACCATCCCAATCTACATGCACAAATCTGTTGATGGGCACCTCCGATAATGATAAAATATCCATAATTGGAGATGAACATGGCATGAGTGAAATCCCTGCCTACCGGCACGCCAGTTCGTAGTACTCCATTATGTATTCATAGCTGAATGCTGACGAGGCACTATTTTCGGCCTCCATTCAGAAAAGTAATAACCAAAATCTGTGGCCTTTACCTACCTCCACTTAGGCCCCGTTTTAATTAGATGGAAAATTAATTATAGGCGTAGTCTCTACTAATGTGAGCAAAGAAAACAAAATGAGGGATTTAACTCAAAACAACTACAAAGCTCATGAATCCCTCGGTTTTCTTGAGGGAATTAAAAGATTTTTTTTTGTTTTGTGAAAATTGGACAAATGAAATTGTAACGGAATCCGAAATAATTCATCTCTACTGAATTTTATACTACACGCAACCCAATCCCAGAGTCAAAATAATAATAGTAGGAGCCACTAGGCCATGTATGTATATACCTAAAGAAGATTGCTTTTGCGGGAACAAATTGCTATGATTTTCCATTACGGGTCTTTTCAATGAAAAGTACGGACATTGGGTCGGGTTTGGTTTAATAGAATGTTGCAACGCGGTACAGTGCTACATATAATACGTGCGCCTGGGACGAACCTCGAGCTCGTCATTAGGTACCATCGCGTTGTTGCGACGATCAAAGATCGAGATCCAAACTTAATTCTTTGCGAAAATTGAATCTTGCATGAGCTGTTGCTGATGTGCGTTGTGTACTATCTGGTTTTTGGTAATGATTACGCTACGCTGCAGCAATAATGATTGTAGGATTGAATGATATGATTGTTTGACCATTCTCAGAACATGGGATAGCGAGCTCGCAAGAGAATTGGATTGAATGAAAAATGAGATGATGATGGTAAAAAAAAGTTGAGATTTTATAAGAGAAAGACACGATACATTATGAACCGCTACATTAAACTGAGGATGAGTCAAAAGAGAATCGTCGTCTTCAAGTCAAGTTGAGCTGAGCCTCAAGCACACTTCTTACGGAAGAAGATGTAGACAAATCTGAGCTCATCCCTAAAACTCAGCGAGATTACGTTTCGTGTATGTCCGGCCACCACTACACAATTAAAACAAGTGTCTCAAATCCTCAACCGAAAATCACAAGACGACCAACGACCACAAAGATAAAAAACGGCACATTTTACACGGAAGAATGCGGAAAAAGTAGCGGAAAGGGACAATTGAAAAATCCTCCGTAATTACATCAGCATCAGAGTCAGATTCTTATCTGAAAATGTCCTTTTGTCACCAGAAAGACGTGACAACGTCATGTAGCCGCTGTAACATTTTGGATATAAAAATACTGAATTGAAGGGGTAAAAGACAAGAAAAGTAGCAGAGATGAGGGTAGCAGCAGCAGCATTATCATCAAGTGAGATCTTACATGGAAAGATGAAGTTGACAGAAATTTACTTGTCGGAAAAGATGAGGAGTTGAGAAGAGACGGATAAGATGTAGTTAAGTACATGAATAAAAGAGTATTCAAAATTATGATCCGTTTATGCATAAGCTACCGTTAGACAGCAGCGAAATATGTTATCCCTCTTTCTTTCCTCAGATTAAATTTCAGTTGATAAAAAGATTTCTAACAATTTGTCCCATTGCATTCGCAAATGCTTATAGTTGTAGCCCAGTAGTGCTGACAATGGGCAACATGTGACCAAAACTGCATTAATTCGGATTCAGAGCACATACTCAATAGATTTATGGGGATGCAGAGATGCAAATGTGGTACACATACATTCTGCATTTAAAATACTGCCGAGAAGAAGTTAAATTCTGACAAAATTTATGAGCTGGTTTCTGGTAGTTCCATTAGATTTCTAAAACCAGTGTTGGTTTTTTTCTGTGATGATGCTGCTACTAATTATAGGAATGTCAACAAAATACCTTCTTCTTGTATAAGCCAAGTGACATAACATGTACAAATGCACTTGATGTAAAAATCAGAACAAATGATGACCAACGCATTACATAAGATGAACAGTTTATTTCTTGCTTTTTCAAGTGGACACCTGACGCTCAACCGGCTTCAACGTTTAGTCTCATCAGAGATCAAAGGGTGTAGTGGAAAATGCAGTATTTTTTATTAGCCAGAAACTTTGATTTACATATTGTTGACGGTGAGAAAGAACCCTGTCATTTGAAATGAATGGGAATGAATCGGAGAAGGGAGATGAATTTATTTACTCTATATAATTCAACCGTTGCTTAACTAAAGAGAGTCTGCAAAAGGATTTTAGGCTTTTGTTTCAGTAGCTACCTTGTAGTCACTCCCAATAAACCTAAATCAAATGAGTGGTGACTCTGCACTCTCCTTCGGCCGACTCAAAATCAAAATCCCATCTGCCTTCCTTTGGCTACTTAATAATAATACCTAATAAATAGGCAAAGCGATAATCCAAAAGGGTGGTCACACCTCCAATCTAAATGCTACAGACTCACTATAAACTGTCTACAGTCCTTATATTGTTACATTACATATCAAAAGTATTGGCAGAACATTAAGGCGTCCCCCGTTTAGTCATTCGTGTTAACCGGTTAAGTAACTCAGATGTATTCTTTCTGCTCATTTCATTATTACATCATGATTATCATATTTATCATATTATTGCAGGAGAAATCACAGCAGGTAGCATCAACTGCAGTCATCATCATCGATGCCATGTTTGATATTCGTGTAAAATATTGCTGAATTCCGTACATATCTCGCTGATCGGTGGAATTTGCAATATTTTTGCAATAATATTCTCAGATGGGACAAGGGAAAAGTCATAAAGTGCCCCAAACAATATGATAATGTGGATGTGCACAGTAGCAAATGAATATGATAATGAGATGACAAGATCGAAAATAAAAATCTCTATTCTCACACTTTTCAACCAAAACTCTGTCTGATATTTAGCATTTTGCAGTCTGTTGGCAGGCTTGAAAATGCTCCTGCTTGTTTTGGTTGTTTTATATCCCCACAAGAAAGTGCACGACTGACTCGCAGTGTGCTCAAATTAACATAAAAAAGCGATGATCTCCGTTTTCCACAACTTGTTCGTGAATCTGACACTGAGAGATGCAAACATTTTGCATTTTTTCACTCCCTGCCGAAAGCGGCTTGAGGAGAGCATTTATTGCATTTTTGCATTCGAAATCAGGAGTCAGGTGGATTTTCACCTGTTGAACACAGTTCCATTACTAGGTGAGATGATCATAGCGGATGGGGAAGCGACTGGGCATAAATAAGCGAGAAAGCAGTTTATCAATCAGATGCAAGCAACATTTTAAATAATCGTGAAATGAGGTGTAATATCCCATGAAACCCATACTACTACAGTTTGTGTTGTCAATCTTGTTACCTGAATCTCTTGAATGAGTTCCTGATCATCCAACAGGACGACCTTACAGTGGAAATTCCGGATCTTATCCCCGAAACACTTCATCTTTACTTATTATACCAAGAAGCGTTTCACAGGATAAATATATTAGATTAATCAATTCCACAACTCGTCTCGATACGGAGATGCGGAATCCTACAAAACCGGTATTGGAATATTCCTTCACTTCACTTTCGAAATAGAAAAAAGTCTGCCCAAAGGTCGTTGTGGTTTTTTGGTTTGGTTCTCTTAATCACATCCGCATCTTTGCAACACTTTTAATAAATGACATTCCGCATTTTTTCCCCGAACCTTTCTCCTCATACATATTTTATATTCATATGATTTTATTATTTATTCTCCTTTCGGGTAGTTCGGGTCGGGACAAGTTGTTATTCTCTTCCGACAGCTAGCAACTCTTAACTATTTTTCTGTCTTGAGGCACTCACAATGATGATCCACCACAAAAAAACAATGTTTCACTTTCCCCTGCAGCGATTACATGACTGAAAAAATATTGCAAAGGGATGATGGAACAAGTTGGTTCTCTTATCTCGGATTTTTGGTGACCTTATGACTCCTCGCGTTTCTAATGGAGTTGGGATTCTAATGTGTATATATTGCGTTACATTACATCATTTCACTAAATTGTGGGAATCAAAGCTTTTAACTGAGACAGACGCTGGCTGGTGCTGCTGCTGCTGCTGTTTCAAATGATGATGGTCTTGACGTGAATGTAGTGATTCCTCGTGTTCATTATCCCGTTGGAGATGATGATAATGTTGGTAGCGTATCTCTTCACTACTTGTTTTTACAGCTGTGTTAAAAATTATAAAAGAGCATAAAACCTGTCCGATATTTCTTCCTTCCCTTGTTTGATAATGGGAGATGACTCAGCTTCAAATTATTGTTTTTGTTTATGTGCTCTTCCTTCAACTCAAAAGTTGGAAATTAATGAGCTTGTATCGCGTATCCGTGTGCGCGTCGATGTTGAATTGAATGGATCGGCTTGACAGCAAAATATTATGTAATGCTCATAAACCATGCTCCTCCTGAATAATTCGGGGGATGATGATGATCATATAATGATGATGTGCCAAATGAGTTTTAAAGCCAATGACTTTTGTCTCTATTCATTTAACCAAATAGAGTTACTACTACTTGGTTCAGATTCTTCTGCTGTGCACTTTTCAACTCTCATAAAAGGTTTTAGCGGCTGTCTATTCCCTGTTCATGCACATGTCCTTTCAAACTAATGGATGGTTGATTGCTGATGATGTTATTGGTTATCACGTCACCGGTAATGCTGGTCAACCCTTTCTTCGTGTGGTAATCAAATAGTGGAAAAAGCAATAAAAAGAACAAATGTCTTCTTTTTCCTCTTCCTTGTTTTATGTCCTCATCTCATCGCATCAACAATAATAGCTTGTTTCGAATGCTGATGATTCCTGCGAGAAAGAATTTATCCATTTTGGTTTAACGTTCACATTCACACATAATCCTCGCATCATTGGTCGACCGTGACATTTTTTCGGTGCATGGAAAAGTCATAAAAATATTAATAACTTTGATGTGACGTGTTTGCAGTCTCAAAATGGAGTTTACATCTTTGCAGTCCAAGAGTAATTATGAATTAACGATAATGTCTGTGTGTGTGTACTTTTCTTTGAGGAAGAAAAAAACGGATGCCTTGCGGACATGGACATCCGACAAATATCCTCCGTCTCACTCACTTGCAGAGTTTAATGCTCCGTCGTTTTGTCTTTCTCAAGATCGTGAACTTATTAATTGCTCGGAGGCAGGAGAGGAACAGATTTGAAGTTGAGATAACAACTCTCAACATTCATATATTCTTGGGTTCCTCTACTTTAAAATTACAGCACACATTCACTATCATCTGCACCTCAATAAATAAGATCCTCCAATAATATATTAGTCTGACATGGATTGATTACTCTTCCGAGCATGCGTCTTTTCTATTCCAAATCCCTGACCAGACCAAAAAATCAAAGAGCTCTTGAGTAGAGTTGCGAAGATTAATTGAATTTTTCTTAAGTCACAAAGTCAATCACTGGAGAATAAGGAGGGCTGATGAAAATGGAATTATATTTTTTTTTTGCTCCTGCTACTCCTTCAAGTGTTAATGACCACGGATGAACAAGTCAATCTTGCAGACATTGGTCTAGGCACTTGATCCAGCGCAACAATGGGATATGAAAAATGTTTGCAAATTTGCACTGCACTAAAAAACTGCTACTATAAAATGTCACATTTCTCAGCATTACACACCAACACGTCTGTCAGACAACAAATGCAATGGGATCAATGCTAAATGATGTTGTTTAGTAGTAGCTGTTGTGGCTAGGTAGACAAAGCGTTAGGAGAGGTATGAAAATGTTTGAGATGTGAGATGCTCACATGATGAGAAGAGAACAGAAACGATACGCAATGTTGCTCAACATGAAGCCAAAGCTGAACTAAACCGACCGAGACGTGTCGTGTACCTAAAGTAAGGTGAGGGACTGTGAGCAGTCTTAAAAGATGTACTTACTTCTCAAAGGTACTCTAATGCTGTATAAACATAGTTTATTTGTGCGAAGGAGTTTACGATTGGAAGGTAGGGAAAAAGGTATGGATGGCTATGTATGCTACTTCATTGTTCCTCATCGTTACACCTGAGATAAGACGATGGAAGGCGATAAATGCAATTGCTCTGAGAAGAATGATTATGAATAAAAGAACACGCAAAAACGTAAATGTATTGGAATGAATCTGAACAAAAAAGCACTAAAATAACTTTGTATCAGTTTCGTCGGCCGCAGCAGTATACATTT
>JAQGAP010000026.1:0-112522 GCA_034697805.1 Orchesella bifasciata
GAGCATGCTGGTTAATGACAATAAAAAATTGACTGCTATTTGTTACCTCCTCCCATCACTGGTATCTATTAAGGAACTGTAATTGATTGTGGTAATTGAGAAACGCTACCGGTTTTCATTACACTATAGGTTACGAGTTACCGTTTGTTACAAAATTTTGGTACGAAAAATAGCTACTCTGAAACGTTTTGAAGTGTAAATTTCCTGAATGCCATTCTTATGTCCTTCGCTTTCGCCCATATATCACTTTTAGTTTTAGTAAGGTACACCGAAATTGAATAAATAAATGGGTCAAAGACGTTCACCAGATCGCATTATGTAAGTGGTAGCGCCAGGCAATAAAAAAGATGAAGGTGGGAATCTATGCGTCCATTTATTCGTTGAAAACAGTTGGTAGTATCCCATTTTTACAAACGTTTTTCCCCAGAAATAATAAGTATTCATTGAAATTATACGAAACGAACATATTTTATTCATTCGCCAAACTTATTACTTCTTCCACTGAAATAATACACTTCAACTTGACTTGCAATATATGAGGTGAGCGTGGGTGTGGGTTTCCTTTCTGATGTAGTATTAATGAGGACCTCATATCATACTTTCCACCACTTTTAGCACTTTTCCCCTAACGTTCATTTAATATCTCTCAAGCAGAATCGTTTTCAAGTAGCATAGACGTAACTCTTCTATTTCTGGTTTTCCGCATTTCGCAGCAGTACCCTTTTTCCAGTGAAACCTTCAATACTGTCTGCTAAAATAAATGGGGGGAGCAGTGGAGAGACTCCATTATCATGAGGAAAATGACAACCTTGAAAACAATAATAATGACATGCCATACCTACGGTCTCTGCCTTTTTGTCAGCCACTACGGCACGATTTCTTCTGCAAGTCTCTTAGTCTATTATTCAATTCACTTAGGCAGGCCAGGCCACCTCCATTTCGCTTCAATCCACCGCTAATAAATTTGGTTTTGTATAGCAATACCTTTTTCCTTTACCCTTCATCATTTAATCATCATCAGCATCAGTTGAGCACGTGCTCTGCAAAGTCCGAATATCATTTCTAGACCTCTGGCATCTCATCATCACAATGCAATCAGAGCCTAAAAAGAAGCTGCTCTCAAAATCGGATCATATCAAAATATGATCATTGTGGGAGTCAAGTTGTAAGAGCACTAAATATTGTATGGATGGAAGATGGAAGCAACCATTGTTTGATTAGAATCGTGATGCATACTAAAATAAATCTCTGGTACTCCAACCTCTTGATATCCTCGTGATCTAGAAGGCCATCCGACTATTTATGCTCACCAGCGAAAAAACGAACATTTAGCGAGAATGTGAATGTAATAGTGTGATGTCATACAATTGAGGAGAAACCATTTTCCTCCACGTCTCACTAAAGAAATATGCTGCAGTGCAGATCACCCATTCATGTTTGGAAGCGGGGTTCAGTGCAAGCCAAAACTGTAGCTGGGAAAGTGAACATGCATGGATAGATAAGACGAAGGGAGATTATTTATTAATTTCCCCGTAATTTCCTATCCTATTTTATTTTTTGGCAAAAAGGAAAAAGTAGAGTCTCGTTGAATTCTAACCCACACATGTATGTGGATGTAAGTAATGTCTGATAAGGTCTGGCATCTGGTCTGATTGTTGCTTCCATTTCTATCACTTTTCAGCTTCACTTATAATGTCACGTGTTATTTACCTAGTTATTACATAAGCCACAATATTGTTTCTGACAATTTCTGATCCGCCAAACACCCCGGGTTCCTGTATACCTCAATAAAAACTTTGGTAGCCAAAATTACATTTCTGTTGGGTGAAAACTCCACAAAGCTCAGAATTTCGTTAGTTGTTAGCTGTTCAGGTTGATGAATACAGGTGGTAAATAGCTTATCACCGGAGACTATAATGAAAACGCTTTTCAACCACAACCACATTGTACTACCACCATTGCCATTTTAAGTTGGTTCGACAGGAACTAATGACATGCCCGTAAATAACACGTAAATAGGTAGCTACCGAAGTGACTACTGCTACTTATGACGTCCTTGTCCTCCTCCATGTTCAGGTGTGCTAGTCAGAAAAACGGTTTAAAATTAGGCTTCTCCCTTCTTTCTCCAAAATACCACACCTCTACGCCATTCTTGCTCTGGCTTCCCACACCACACCGTTTGACGAATTACAGCTAATGTCCTTATGCACACTTTTCATTGTTTTGGAGACAAGGAGCAGAGGCGAAATCGGATGAAACCCTAAGTGAGTGTAATAGACGTGTCAATCTGAAAAATGGGATTGGAAGAAACGACAATGATGCACAAAAAGCGTGAATTCAACAAAAAGAGCTGTGGTGCTAGTTCTTGGTGTGAGATCAAAAAGAAAATATGGTTTCTAGCTGAACTTTCCCCTGTTTTTATTCCGTATTATTCCATTCCTTTCTCTTTGCCGCCTCCAATAATGTTTACTGAAAGTGGAAGTAAAGACGGAAAGTGGTGCGGTGTCGAGGAAAAGGTAATTTTAGTGACAATGTTAAAATGTCCCGTTTACACGCTATTCTCTCTCAGTTATGCATGTTTGGAACCCCTTAAAATGAAGTTTTCACAAATGCTCTCCAGCCATCTTTTCTTCTTTTCTGGCTCTCCATTAGACACCATTATGGTACGGGATGATATGATGATAATATGGCGATCAGTAACCATGTCATGCTGGACTTAAGACTGTAATAATAAAAATAAATTTGTCGCAACCAGCCAACCGCCAAGTTTCTCCTCATCACATCACTTGCGTGGCGTTGTCATGTTGAAGACAAGTGTCTGCATTTCAGAAAAGGGAAAGTGACTATCCCATTAGGAAAGACAATGACAATAGCAATAAGTAGTACAGTACATGCATAAAACGTGGTAGTTTAGTTTTTGGCTACTATTGCATAAACAAGAGCATTTTTACATGTAGTTACGACGCCAAAAGACAATTGGAGGACAGAGGATCATGTCATTACCAAAATGTGATCCTTTTTGCACTGAATACACATGAATATACTCCTTCACTCCAACTTTTACTCAATAGCAATTTTCCGCAATGTAATACACTCGAACTACCACTTACCCTTTGTGTGCACACATTGCTTGCTTCTCCTCTTGCAAAAAAAGACTCGACCATGGGGCCAGACCAGAAAAATTGTGTGAAACTCAACTTGGCATGTTTGTAATGCTAGCCTAGCCGGTAGTCTGGTCTGCTGTGTTCTTCTGCTAGTGCAATGCTGATTCGGAGTGCAGTTCGAAGTTAAGGATTAGAAGCAAAAGTGGTAGCAAAAGGAGAGATATGGATGGAGTGAGCTCTATCTCAAGTAAAAAAGATAGTAGGAGACTAGAAGCGAAGAGAGTAGAACATGAGTGCTAAAAAAGCACCACTTTAAAAGCAAGTAGACAGATGCAATTTGTGTAGAGCACATGCATGAGTGAGAAGTGTGTCTAAGTTAGATTGAAGTCAAGTCAAGATCGTCAGTCACTTTCAGACCTTCGGAGAATCAAGATCAAAAACTATTCCTTCCTGTCGAGATCTTTATGTCACTTTACTTTCAACGCTGTTCCTGCTTCCCTCTTTACATCATTTTCAATAGGGTCTTAGTCTTTGGAAATAAGACAAGAAAGACGTTGTTTCTTAGACACGTTACATTATGCAACTCTGAAAATCATGAGGCTATACTTTTCCCTATTCATTCTTGTTGACACCAACATGTAATCTTCTTGCCAATAACATACAATTTTTTTCTCAAAGTTATCAAAGCAAAAGCTGATTATCTTACTGACTAGATCTAAATAAAACTGGATTGCTTCAGTTTCTATGAAAAAATAGTCACATGTGGGAAACTACTAACTTTATATATTTATATACCATTAAATGAAAGGAAGAGCAGTCGTAGTTCTGTGGAAACAAAGATTACATGACGACGACGGCCAAACTCAAGTCAAAACTAGTAATATTCATGCTGATCTTGTATACTGACATTACATCGCATTGGCAAACGATTGTGTGGTTCTAATGCTCACACGAATTTGGTCTTCTAGTATTCGAATCGACACTACAACTCCTCTCGTCGCTATGTGCTGCACTCCACACACTTACTTGGTTCACTACCACTACATGATTTGGGGCTAAATCGCTAAAAGACTGCAGAAGAGTAAGGCTGCCTCTGCTCTGCTACTTTTTTAGTGAGCAAATTGCACTGTGCAAACAGAACTGCAGCTATACTATTCCTACTCTATCTTTTTTTCAGTACGTCTTGCTTCGCGAAGAAGCACACTATCACCGGTTTTGGTGGTGGAACAGTGTTTTACAAAAAATTGTGGCAAACTGCATAAGTGTCTATCTGTCATAGAGGTGACTGTCCAGTGTAGTATGCATGACTCATAGGCAAGTGGTGATTCTAGTGTTATCACTGTCATTCTGTTGAACTGTGCAGTTGCGACCAAGAAAAGGAGTGTGTAAGTACAATGCAGTGAACCAGTTTTCTAACTTTTGAGCTCAGCTCATGCAAGCAAGTTTGCACGTGGTGCCGTTATTCGTCAGAAATTATCGTGGTTTAATTGCCGACCACCTTACCCTACACAGGTGTCCACGTTGGTAAGCAAGTAAGTACAAATTGAGACGAAATGTTTTGAACAGTTTTATATATGTCAGAATTTCTCTTGGAGACCAACGGACTTTCTCTACTGTGATTTTTACGAGTAAGAGTTGTTAAATTTTGCCCGGTGACTGGATTCCTTCTAGACTTCAAGTCAGGCAGATTAAGACTTAAAAGTTTTTCTCCTGAAGCGGAATATAATTTGTGTGGAGCACACGCAACCAAACTCATAAACTTTTAAGACGGTTCCCTCAAGTCGTCGTAATGTCATTTTACACTCCTCCGAAAACTTTTTAATGACATCTTGATTAGTGGAACTGGCTACTAAAAACTGTGACTTGGTTCATTTCATATATAATGTTAGTTTACACTTCACTTACCATCATCCATCACAGCGCATACATACATCAAAGCTCTTTTTTGCACGGAGTTACATATTAATTCTTTTCATACATGATACATTGCACACCTACCCACATAAGCGTATGAGCACATCTGTATCTTTTGAGGATTTAAGGATTTGTTGGTTCCAGGATGACATGACGGTGAGATGATGGTTGGGTTGGGTTTGGTTATTGTATGTAGTGGGTAGTTATGTATGACTGACGTAAGTCTAGGATTGCATAGCAATATTATTATTATTATGATTATTATACTTACACAACTAAAAGTAAAGTTGAGCAGGTGCTTTAATAATGAAATGGGAGACAGGGAAAAGTTGTACTCAGAATGCAGATGCATGATGATACCTAATCCTTCCTCACATAATCCCTGTCTGTTTCGCCAAAAAACAAGTGTATTGCACCTCCAAACAGTTGAAAAAATTGTTATAGCTGCTGGTCATAACGAACGTAATGTAGCAACCAAACCAAACCAACCCAAACCGAAGCAAAGGCATTAAGTAACAAAACTCGAAACAGAAGCTTCTCAGGGCAAAGTAGTCAGCATGGGATTCTGATGCTAAAGTGACGTTTTTTATCTTTCGGTGTATATATGGCAAAAAGGGTGTATCATCCGTATACTTGCACTTTAGTGCTGCTACACGGACGGTGAGTCATTACTTTTACTTGAGCCATCTCCTCCGCTCATTTCTATCCTGTTCTTTGCACTTGTTCAGTAATCACAAAGACTTAATTGGTATAAATGAGTTGGGGAGTCTCACAGTCACACTCATCTTTGCTCATTTTTAGATTGAGAATCTCTCTTGAGAGCTCTTTATAAGGTCTCTTCCGCTCACTCTCTCTCTCTTTCTTGGTCTCTTACTTTACTCTTTTACACCATTTCGTACTCTGTACAGGTAGAAAGGTTGAGTCGGGATGGAAATATCATCCTCCGAGATGAAGTTAGAATACAGAATAAGTTTTCAGTTTCAGTATGCAACCAAAAAGGACAGCGGTGGAAATGAAAAGGAATGTTAGGATGATTATGACTAATGCTAGTAAACTCACAACGTTGTGAATGTTTCTTCTTGATAGTGAGTGACCAGACATGGCTAGGGGAAATAGAAAGGCATAAAAATCGGAAGGACATTGATAAAAACAAGTAGAAGCTCATTACAAAGTATAATATTACAAAATATTGGTTCTCGTAAAAAAATAATATGCATGGTTTTTCCTCTTGTAACCTCATCTGCATCATCTTTGCTCATAATTTGCGCAGTATACTAGTAAACAGATATTGAGTGAGAGTGAGTGGTTATAGGTTAAGTACAACACAAGTGGACGGAGATGAAGGGAGGAAAGATGAAGCACAAACTATTTGTTATAGATAGCCATGGAGCAGCTAGATGGAATCTCATTATTTGCATACTCCCAACTACACTTAAAAGCACAAGCTAAACAGCAAATTGGTTAATTACACGTGGCTGAGCGTAATGCTCTCTCCGTCTAAAAAAATCACTATGATATCATATCATGCCTATGACATGACTAGCAGGAATTTCATTGAGGAGTTTTGGAGCTAGTGAGTGCTTTGAACCTCTTCCCATCCTTAGACAAAATTAACATGACATGATGTGAACTCTAGTGACTCGTCTAACTAATAACAGTGTCTATTCTCATTTAGCTGTATATTTTATATTACACAACAACGCAATGGCCACTACTAGCTCGAGATTGAGGCAAAGAAGCATGTTATATCAAGCCATGCCTAATATCAACATCAACATTGCTAAATAAACACCAAAAATCCATCCATAACATTATATTATTATTGTCATATTACACAAACTTCAGCAGTACAGTGCAGCCAGAGTCAGACTACGTTGTGGGCTCATCAACAAAGCAGAACAAAGGAGATCACTTGTACATGATTCTTATTACATAGTTAGCAACAGCTGCTACCGAGATAGATAAAGACTCAGAGAAAAATGCATGGGTTTATGTACATTTTACAATGATTGTCGTTTGCTTGTTGGTCTGGTCTCTTAATCATAATATTTTACGCTAGCTTTCCCCATCACATTTTTCTCTCTCGCTCTATTATCACCTATCATCATCATAAAAGCGTGTACTTTAATGAAACCGAGTGATAAAGAACCGCGACACAATAGTCAAATTGCCACTTTAAGAAAAACGCTCAGTTTATGCATAATCTTTATTGAAATCATCACTTCATATCATTGTCATCTTCCTAACTATTTAACTGACTGGGAAGGAAACCGCAAGGTGACAAAGAAACTTTATATTTACCGCAGTGCCATTTAGCAAGCGCCGCTCTTAATAAGTTTTTGTTGTCTGCATACCATTATCTCTTTAAAATGTGGCTGTATGCGTTTATTAATGACAGGTCTCCCTTTTGTAATCATCTTGAAAACATCAGAAAGGGAACTTTTTTTTTGCAGAAAATGAAGGAAACAGGGAGAGATGGAAAAATTCAATTAAAAAAATCTTAGCAAAAGGTTGACAATGTCAACAGCCAAACTCACAAGTCAGTCAACCGCTTTTTCATCATAATGAATTAGGAGTGGCGAATGAATTAGAAGTTGGTTGATGGCCATGCGGCTTTTGTATGCATTACCATGCAAAAACTTTTCATGTGATGTGGTTATGGTTATGCTTGGTAAACAAAGTAAAACGGGTGTATACTTAATGTGATGTGATGATGATGTAAAAGAACTTTTGTTTGGGTTAAGATGAAAAGAGTTTTCTTTTGTTTTTTGTTGCCTACTAAAGGGGGGTTCTGCCATAGATTGTTTGGCTGAGGCGAATGAGCGAGATTTGGTGTGGTAGGTTGTAGATAAATTGTTGTAAATATTTATAATCAGGTGGAAAATTATGTGGCAGTTGGAAGATCGATGGATGCTTTGAGAGTACTGGGCTGATGTGGCGAATGAATGAATAGTAAGAGCAAATAATGCAGTTTGCTGATTTTAGTCATTATGGCGAAATGTTGTGGACTCAGCAGCTAATTTTTAATAAATATTAATGAAAAAACGGACACTTTATGCATGATTCTTAGTGTCCACGACATTTTTACGGGCAAGTAAATTGTCCAGTGGACAGTTTGAGTAGTATAGTGTTGTCCTTGGTTAGATAAATAGGAAGGATCATCCCACCCCATCACTGCCAAACTAAAATGTGACTTTGCTATTGGTACTCTTCGAATTATGATAATGTGCAATTCTCTTTTAGCGTTGCAGTATTATGGCATAAGAAAGCTTAGGTACATGAGAAAACAAAACGTTATGCTTTATTGATCACATCACATGCATTGTCAAGTTTTATGCATTATTTGCCCATGATTCATGGCGGAAGATAAACAAGAAGGTACTAATCCTTTTCATTACTAACTCTAATAGATTGTGTAAGCAGTGCATCAAGAGTAAAAACATTTATTTTTAGATTACATGTGCCTTTCTGAGCGTTACAAGATGAACTTCAAGCAAGTTTGTGAAAAAACTAGATGATTCAGAATTTTCATGGCCAGAGGAATGTTTGATTATGACTGTTATGACTGTCAGCTCATGAATATTTAGTTGTTGATTGACAGCAGTCAGGCTTTTAAAATT
This sequence comes from Orchesella bifasciata, assembly GCA_034697805.1. Classification (NCBI taxonomy): domain Eukaryota; kingdom Metazoa; phylum Arthropoda; class Collembola; order Entomobryomorpha; family Orchesellidae; genus Orchesella; species Orchesella bifasciata. The sequence goes on from JAQGAP010000026.1 coordinate 8,639, forward strand.
GTTCATTATATTTGCATCTGTTAAGAAGTGAGCACCTACCCACAAATCTGATGTTCTGATGCAATCGCCGTTTTAATTTAAACTCTGCGTGCTCGACGTTTAGAATACACCGCGTTTGATAATGAACAAAAAATTGTGCAATAATTCCCCCTGAAAGTCCAACTCATAAATTTTGCATTTGAGTAAAATGATCGAATGCTTCACTTTGTAACCTGCTATAAAAAAGTATATTGAAACTTTTAAAGAAAACACGAGATGACGAATATTTCGAGAATTGTTGCAATAAAAAATTCCGGTCCATTTAATTTTCGCACATATGCATACATGCATTTTTGGATGGTTTGATCACCTACAATCTAAGCTACAACTGGCATATAAAGAAATGAATGAACGCATGTCTTGAATTTTACTACACTCCATAACTCAACTAACGAACCTGCAAACATTTTGCGGGCAGTGTGCATAGCAAACTGTTCATTTGCTTCCTGATACAAATCAGAAGCAGCCACGCTAGATAATTCACAAGAAAGAAGGAATTAAAGGCGAGAATTTAGTTGCGATGATACGGTCGAGAGGACTATCACTTTTAAAACATCAAATGCTTTACTATAACACATAACACTATCTACAGAAACCTGTCTTACGAAAGTAGTTACAAATAAAATGTTTCAAATCAGATTACTCCCGATTAATTTTTACCGGCTCCCAAACCGATTCACTGAGGTTTTATGTAAACTAATTAACAAAAATATTAAAAAGCAAGCATTTATTGTACAATTGCGTATTACATCTTATGAAATGGTTGTGGGGGTGCCGGCGTTGAAAAATAACTGTTGGGAGTAGCAAAAAAATACATTGCAAGAGTAGTGTAATGTCGATAACAGGATGATAACATGTTTGGGTATTCTCAACAACTGCAGCGGAGAATAAAATAGCCTGATCATGAAAGATATGAATTAAGTTTATTGGTGAAACAATAAATTATATCAATTTACTACCTATCCACAGCACACATCTTATACTCAAACACCTTCTATTTTTTTGCTGACGAAGGGCGCAAAGTTGCATTGAACTTTAGTTCGGATTAGTGCTCCAAATAATAATAGTAGTAAGTTAGTAAGGAGGATAGTGAGTAGGTATGCATGCATTCAAGATGCATTTTTAGATGGGATTTGCTCAAACGAATGAAATAAGGCTGGGATATGTAATACGTACCTTGCATGCATTTCATAACAATAACAATAACTTGAGTGGTGGAACCAATCAGTTTTAATTACTTTGCTAACATAAATGTTTTTCAACATTACACCACGCATGTACTAATAAGTTACGGTTATAATAGCAGAAAATGATATTAAATCGCACTTTTTCCTTGGATTTGCGCCCACTGACTTACTGACTGCTGGGCTAACATTCCGTGTTATCTGACATTCAAAGATAAGTCGGTAGTGCGGGTGGTGGTGGTGCAGTGGTTTAGAGTTTAAGGAATTAAAAAAGGCTTTCGCTTGTACCGCTTCCGATTGATGGAATTGTGTTTTATTGAAACATTAGTTGGTTTTAGCTCGGCTACAATGTAGATTAACCCGTTTAGGAAAGATGTTTTGTCTCTCTATTCCCCAAAATAAAATTGGCCGGCTGCGACTCAAAGAATCAAGAAAAACAAATTGATTGGTGAATGTGAGCAAGTTAATACCGAACTTTGTGAATTGTGAAATTTTAGGAATTTTGTGTTACCCAAACAAAAAAAACTTGTGTTAAGAGTAAGTTACATTCCTAAATTCAACCTGCAAAACGCACAATGCTGAAAAGTACTATTTGCGTACATTTTTTCTCCGCATCATTCTTCGGATCAGTGGTTGGATCAGTAAAAAGACAGGACTTCTGTCAACAGATCTTTGCATAAACACATCTGCAAATACATTTTCACATTAGCAAATCCTCGTAGAACTGTTTAGTTCCATTTTTTACAAGCATCGGTCTACAACGCATTCGAAAGAAAACAGAATCTAAAGATTTAAAGTTGGGACTCTAGATCGTTTCTTGTCATTGAATGAGCAGTAAGCATGGAAATAAATGCGTATTCGTAACTCTGCCAATTCTGCTTTGCACAACCTTTGCTACAGGCAAATGGGACAGAGAGGTGAATATTTGTCGTCATGTTGAGGTTATGTAGAGCTGTTTTTTCAAAAATTACACGGGAGTTTTTTCAAGGCTATATTTATAGGTGAAACAGAGAGACAAGTGAATGAGCACCAAGCGTAGAAGTAAACCGTCGTCACGTCGTTAAATATTCCATTATCTGCAACTCCTCGTTTTTCCTGATTATAATATACTGCGAGCTGAGGTATAGATTGCATGAGAGTTTACAGCCAACTTCGAACGCAAGTTGTCTGTAATTTTCCATATAAATGTTTTGGTTGTTTTTAGTATAGAGATGGCAAAAAAATATAGGCGCATAATCATCATAATGCTGAGGTGTATAAGAACAAATTTTTGTTAATAGTTAGCTCATAAACAAGATTGCACCGCGATGTGTTTGGGACGTACAAGAGTGCTAAGATTATTTTTTAAAGCGCTACATGTTATTTTTTTTATAATTAAGCTCTTTGTATGCAGGGAAAAGGAGCGAGTAAAGTCAACCATTTTACAAACCAACTGACATGACGCTGGAAACATGCTCGTTTACATTTGTGTGACTCAGTGGGAACTTGGGTAGAGTTGTGCTTCAAAGAATTCTTGAGTTTGACAGTGCATACGTCCACATCATGTTGGATATGGACAAGTGGTGATAATTTTGCTGGTGACTTGTAAAAATTCAAACGGTATTTTTTGATGGGTTTCAATCTTCTAGCGTGCAGTGTAGGTCGAGTAACTAACTGCATTCATTATGTATTTGTTGGTCGTTTTTAGTCATGCAATCCTTCGTTACTGTTTCGAATTTGTGGAAAAAGTTATTCTAGACTTTAACCCAAGAACTCAGTAAAAGTAAACCATCGGACTTCGTACTTTTTCAAGAAGGGCATTCATTCATGAGAAATAATAATGATCCGTAGACAACATAAACATAGTGAACTGTCAGCAAAGAAAAGGCAGAAATAATTTTGTTTGAGTTGTGACAAAAAATAAAATCTGTCTTTTCCCAGAGAAAAGGATATGAGAAAGTTATCCATGTTTTATTTTCATTGTCTAGACATCTTCCAAAAAAAGTAGGTCTTGCGGCTGGAAAAGGAATGACAGGATATTGTTCCTCTTCTCTTGGATTCCTTCCTAAAATTAGTTACGCATCATTTCTTCAAGATAACCCATACCAAGTTTGTTTTGCAAGTATTATAAAGTGAATTCAGTTGAAAGCTCAATGTGTCAAGCTTTCGACCTTTAACACATTTGTTTGAACTTGAAGCTTCACCTTTTACTGATAAGTCAGAAATGTAAGCAGAAGCTTCAAAAACGTATTTATTACACATATACCATTTCTGTATACTTTTACATGCGCAACTCATTTACAACTACGTCGATTTACTACTTCTGTATTAGTACTATGGAAGTTTGTGAAAAGAAGACCATTAAACGTTAAGTAATGTTTGAATTTCAAGTTAAAGTGTATTTCGATTCAACTCCAAAACTTTTTGTGATGAAGTACACACTTGACTTTCCACCCATTATTTCTTCATCCACTTTTAAGCTGTGCGGTTTCTCATTTTTTAGTGTTGTGTTAATGTTCTATTTTTACAAATGTTAATTGCCCTATAAAAACAAAAAAAAGTTGGTTGCACTTCCAACTTCTTTTCAATGATATATATTAATGTGTGATGGGAGAGAATGAGAGAAGACTACTACTATTACGAGAGGACATTATGCAAACTGATTCCTTGGCAAACATTCGGATTACATGGTAGAGCTGCAAGTTAGCAAAACTAAAACTACGTACGTCTCCATCCAAACATCATGATGATCAGTAAACGAAAGAATTCTACCTTGTGTACGTACATTTATTAGTTTCTTCAACTGCATTATGCAGAATGAAAAGTTGAGTTGTGAGAGAGTAAAGTGATGGGAAATAAATGGAAATTTTCTCTTGAGCAAACACTAGGCCAGGCAGGCTACATTTCACTTGGCGCAACTCAATATTAGTGCAGCCACTGCTATATTACGTTTGACGGAAGCCAATTGACTTGAAGCCAAAAATATAGATACACATTTGTTATGACTATTCCTCTAGAAAAACACACTTCATTCAATAGCCGAATAAAAAACGCATTTTGAGAGATTTTTCCACATAACATATATAAATAACATTGATAGTAGTATCAAGATGGAAAGAGTGAAATGAACTGCTACTGCTGTTGGTTTTCTTATAGCAACATTGAACTCGTCATATCAAGATTATAACCTACCTTCATTTATCAAATGACATATGACATACTTCAGCTCAATGTTCCACTCCAAAAGTAGTATCATGGACGGACGGACAGACATATATTCAATAAGGAAGTAATTGCGCGTGCATGTTACGGCCACCTTGAGGAAAACTCTTTTTTGTGATTTGGAATATATATGCATACATAATATATCAGGAAGGGGGATGTCTCGCATGACATGATTTTGGCATGATGATGTTGCTCAACTCGACTCAACTTTTAAAAGGAACTAGAAGATAAATAAGATGGATGCGTATTATGTTGTGTGTCTAATCTGTGATTTTTACATGAAAAATAGGTGAAGCTACCATACCAGCCATGGATGTGATGGGATGGAATATTGAAGAGAAAAGATTTTAAATTGGCTGGATTGGATATATCTAACTATAGTTATTTCGTTGGATAAGATATGTAAGTGGAACATCATATTTCGCATTTCATTCTCAACAAGAACGTCAACTCTTTTGAACATATATGTCGTTCGAAACTCGTACGAATGTTTTTCAAATGATGACGATGAGCACCATGTGAAATGCAAGGCACATGTTGCTGTCAATCTCCATTCCATTGGGTTGAAAAATGCATAATAATAATACAAGATAAGAATGTGTGCATAGGACAAATATATTTTTTATTATTTTGGCAACAGTTGCACATATCATATCTTCCCCACAAGTTCGTAACGACACCACCGCAAATTTAAGAGATTCTAAAGAATTTTCGTTAATGCGGAGTGCAAGTGTACACGGTGCATTCTTTAGCTGCTAAGAGAAAAAAAAGTTGCGAAATGAGTTGTGTGCTTACTGTATGACAAAAGTTTCATTGGAAATTTCAGTTTGAATTTCGCAGCAGTGAGGAGTTTGAAGCTAAAGTATGAGTGAGCTAAATAAGCGCATGTTAGGAAGTGAAGCATAGCACGACAACGCAAAGGAAATTGATTTCTAGTAACGTTTTGTTTCTGTGAAGTGGGAGAGAGTGAAAAAACTCAATTTTGGATATTGAGCCGAGATTGCAATATTTTTCCCATGACAATATGGTAGTGAAGTGTAGAAGCGGAAATGAAAGTTGTGTCAGCAGTGAATTCGAGTCAAAATCGCGTCTATTGAAAAAGAAAATGGAACAGTTGTTGAAGAATAAGCCTACCAAAACTGTGGTGTAATATGCCTCCATCCCAGCAGGAAAAACAAAGACAACTCATTTGTAATCAGCAAGGAAACAAAAGCGTTTGCTGCCACGAACTAATGTCAAAGCGCCAGTAGTAGTTGCTCCCCTAGCAAGCAGCCCAGTGACAATTTTCGCTTGCTGCTCTTCTCTCAAGATAAATCAACTTTCTTTCCGGCGAAAGGAAAATCAGGCTCGCTGAAAACCATGCAGGATCAAGTTCAGTCAGAGAAGCGTTCTGGCGGTGGTATTGCGCCGGAGAAAGTGAGAACAGAACAGCATCTTGCTCCCACTGCTACAAATGCTTTTGTTAAAATATCGGAGCAACCTGAAAAGTTAGTAGCGGAAACCAATAAATCTAGTTGTGATGTGGGTAAAACCGAAAGGGCTAATGAAAATGTGCCAAATATGGAGACTCAGATAATCTCAAAGCAAGCTCCCCAGGATCAAGCGGGGAGCAAGGATGACCCTAAATTGTGAGTTGATAAATTATCTATTTGCTATAGTAGTTTTACTTGCGTTTTGAATTCTCTGTGGTTTTCATCAACATTCGCTTATTGGCTGGCAATTTGTGGTATCACCAATCGATCAAAAACCCTGCAGAATCGCCTCTGTAAAATAAATCAGATTATACATACATCAACGACTTTTGGCTATCAAAACTTGACATTTCGTCGAAATGGGCATGTCTATATAAAACGAAGTGAAGTGGCTTTCACCTTTGGGGAGTCAAATTCTCGACAAATCACAAACCACTGGAAAATATCTTTCAAGTGAATACACTTCTGCTTTTTTTTGAAGAGCTGCGTCTTTCCTCAACTTTCTTCACTCGAAACATACATAAATGTCAAGTGAGATGGTGGAGACTGCAATGAAATCCAACATGGGTTGTGCATTACTCCAATTTACACAGAAAGGTTTGAAAATGCATATATCATTTACATGGTTGGATCAGCCCAGAATTTCGATATTATTTACTGAAGCACCAGTTCAATTTCCCCCGAAAAGGAAGACGAGACCTATTTTCATTGAAATGTATGCAAATCAGATAGCTTCCACAAAAAAATAGGCACCGCACACTGAGATGCACTTGTGGTCTACTTGTAAAAAACTATAGTTTTCCCTTTGTTCTGCTCTGCCCATCCACATTTCTCCTTTCTCATGTCCACTCATTCCATCAGAAGAATAGAGAGTTTTCTTGCTGCAATAACTACACAATACCTCATGCACTTGAATTCCCATTTCCCCTTTCTTTTCTCTAGTTTATTTACCTATTTTGTATGCTAAGCTCGAAAAGCACGTATATGGTAGAGTCGACATGGAAATAGTTTTCTGCGTCAATTCTTTATTGCCAAATATAACAAAAAAAATTCTCTCCATCCAATTTTAAATAGGTTGTGGATGCATGGGAAATACAGAAAAAGGTGAAACTGTGCAGACTACTAGGAATAATAGGATGTTTCAGGGTCCAACCAACAATTTAATAGAATTAGAGGGAAACACTCCATAGAAGCAAGGCTTAGATGTATGCATGTTGGGCTTTTCCAAGTACAAATAAGAGTTCCCAAGTTAAATGAAGTGTGAAAAAACTATGTTGTTGTGAATACTCAGGCCAGGCATCTGGGTAAAAACACTCTAAATGAATAACGGAGAACGAACTTAGGTTGTTTTTGAGAGAACTTAGTTGCATACTCGCTTATGCAGGCAGGAGCTGGGAAACAAAAACATTCTTTGGTGAAAAAGCAGCATGCAAACTTATTACTGCCGAATAATTAGTTCAATACATGATTTATCACAGAACTAGGAGAAAATATTCCAATTATCAGCATACCACTTGAGGATTTTTTCCGTTGAACCTGCTCACGAGCTGGTGGAACCAGGCAAAGAAACCGTTTCTGGAAATGTCCTGAGTTCACACATTATATGATTGAATTCTTTTCCAAAAACATGCAAGTACCTACGTATTTCTATGTTTCATCCGGTTTTTTCTCATGAAGAACTGCTTGGATGAAGAAGTTGACAACTAATACCTATTGTGCAGTCGTGTGAGTGAAAGCAGAATGAGTTAATGATGGGATTTTCATGTCATAATTTTGTTATCTTTCTCCGTTTTCGCTCATTGGTTTAATTCAGTTCTCTTTGAAAGTTTGTCTTCCAAGACGTTGGAAGTGTGCCATAGATAAGAACCTAATTCCATGACGAATCTTCATCAAATAATGAGCAACCCACCCCATGTCATTATTGCCAACCAACATCCCACGGACTTCGTCTGCAAAGCTTTTGCAGTAATTTTCTTCTTCCAATTGTATAGCTTTCATTTGCTGGGGAATTGAAAAGAAAACAGATTCGGAGAATCTCTTTGCTTTGATGGTTCTCACAATCAGCAATTGATCTTCCCATCACCAACACAATCTACTTCGCAGATCTCCGTGACCAAGAGTAATTGAGTAATGATGAATGCATGTACGATTCATTACAATTTTTCTTAATGATAATGATATGATTTATTTCTTTCATTGGATTTTCAGTGGAGAAAGTACAGAGCTCCCGATTCAAAGCATCATGGGGCAACGAATATTGGTTTCATTATCTTCATATTGAAGAAAATTGGTAGAGAATCCTTGATAGTCATGGAATAGTGACATTTTATATAAAAATAAAAGTGTCAGCTTTCAATGAGTTAGCTGAAACAGACGTACGGAGAATAATACACGTAGCTTTGTTTTTCTGAGCTGGTGCATTGAATTGAACTAGCATTGAAAATAAGAGAATACATAGCAATGGGCGAAACATGATCTGTAGAAGCCTAAGAAAAGCACGCGATATTGTAATAAAGAGATGAGATAAAGATGAGAAAAAAATCGAATGAAAATGAGTAGCTTTGATAATTTGATGATTTATCGAAAAGCAGGAAGAAAATGCCACGACGTATCATTATTATGAATCAATATATGCCTTTGATTGCATACATTTGTAGTTTTTCATAGGATGTGATGTCCCCACTTTGTCTTTTTGCTTGGCATTATCTTCGTCATATCCTTTTTCACCAGCTGCTCTACAATGTCCTGTCGTTTCCTTTTTATTTACGTTTTTGATGACGCAGGACAAAGGTTTGCATTGATTTCTTTAGGCTGCGTAGCATTACCATGAAAATGAAAAGTGAACATTCTTATCATACAAGAAGTAACAAATAACAGGAAACTGGGCTAAATAAACCTGAAATTACTTCAATCACTTGTAAAATGACTGACTTTACATATCTAAAGCCAAAACTGATGATCACAGGAAAGCTTCATATGAGAAATTGCTTGTTTTTTCAAAATCTTTCTTATGACATCAAACTAGAGACACGAAGGCGGCTGTAACTGATTATGGCTTACTTGTATCGTTTTGTTAATCAACTCCGCCTTTTGTGTATATGCACAAAACCTAAGATCAGAGGAAACAGGCGACTTCGGTATTGAGATATAAACTACAACCAGACGATTTTCCGAAACATCTAAATTCTTTTTCAATGTCGCTTCTACAAAAGAAAAAATACAAAAGCGCAGAGAAAGAACAAGAAGTCCGTGAATTGAAATGGCTTCAATTTGAACTAATTTATGTAACCATTGAAGTTTATTACAAGCTGAATCCTTAGAAGTTAAAGTTTTGTGTCTCCATTTTCTCAGTAAGTAAAAGTATTCAAACCTTTTGTAATCTGACTCAAACCCCATCGACGATAACGTCTTGCTATTATCTCTAGATTCACCTTTATTTTGGCGTTGTGATTGTGATGTAAAACAACACAAGCCCAGTTATGTATTTAGACGGATTCACTTTCAGATTAAATTCTTACCTGAAAAGAATAGTTATCAGACTTATTTGAATGATTACTCTAGAATTTTGTCTTTCTTTTTATCTCTTGTCTTTTTTGTCCCTTTCTAGTTTTTCTACTATAATGGAATATTTGTTTTATCTAACGCTACATAAAGAAATGCTCATTGTCTTTTATCTGTACAATGTATTCTTGTTCACCTACAAATTATCCTTCATACAACACCGTTTCAAAACGACCAAGACTTTCCAATCCACTTAAATTTTTAGATAGATGTTTATTTCACTCATGTATTTCTATTTGTTATTAATTATTTCTTCCTCAATGCTATTTTTACGTACTTAAAGGTTAGTTTTAATATAGCTTATAAAATCAATCAAATTAAAATTCGATTTACATTATACAGCAGAAAGAGATCCCTAAAAAGGTAGTGATAGAAAAAGGTTTTTGTAAAGACGAGTTTCGATTTTCATTACTAACCTGATTCCTTTTCTTAACACCCACATTCAGACAACATTCAACATTGAGTATGTCGTAGTTTGACAGCAAACTACGATGGTAATGAGGAATTACGATACGCTTAAATTTTACACTGACCGTAACTGGCAACTCCGTCGTCCACTCTATCTACAAATATAGTACAACATTATGCAGTATGTCTCCATGGTTAATTATCTGTTCTTTTTTTTACACAAAAAATGGCTACACGCTGTAAATCGCACTAAACAAACCTTACGGAGCAAACCAATCGCACAGGATTAATCTCACTTTGTAGAACAAAGGGTGTATTGTATGCTCAAGTAAGTATTGCGTTGCAATCTCAATTGATCCAATGGGCCATGTCATGATGATGAGCAATGAAGCAGTTTACTTTAAATCATTGAACAAATCAAGCAATTGGTGGCTGACATGCCATGCTTTCGGCTACATAGGAAGGGATGAAACGATAGCGTCATTTCTTGTATTCTTGAGGCAAACTCATCGTAGCTCATTATTAGCTTGTAACAAATTCTGGCAACAAAATATTGTACGATGTGTGCAACAACAGCAGAGAAAAGTTGATGTTCATGAGCTCCAAATCCTGTGTAGGTGGTCGTATACATTTCAATTTCAACATTAAAATGTCTTTGCCAGGGTCAACTGCATTGGATTTTTGTTATATATTATGGACTCTGCCAACCACTGCAGTAAGAATGCAGTAGTCCAAACAACCATCATATTTTATTATTCGAAAATGTAACCATTTCAATGAATCGTTTCCGGTCTCCTTCCATTTCTTGCCAATGTTGAATGTTCTCTAGATTCGCATAGATGGCAGTCAGCTTTCTGAAGACTATCGTTCAGTTTCACCTGTACTGGTTGGAGTGAGAATGGAGTTTCGCGATTCTCTCTCATAACCAAATTTAATGCTACCTACTTTTATTTCTGCACACTTGTCTCTACTATATACCTACATTTTTTACTAAAGATGGAGCGTGGACATTATGCATGTTTGATGATGGCAAATGAAGTGTAATTTCGACATGTTTGGGACACTTTATGATTGCAATTAAGCAACCAACACAGATTCTCACTGTTCAAAATGTCCATAAATATCTACCCATTTGATGTTATGTGAGCAGAGCACCCGAATCAAAAAATGTTTTCAATTCTTCCAAAGCTCCAAAACGATCAACACATTTTTTTAACAATATATATTTATATCATCCAAACTTGATACACACAACTTTATATTCTCCCCTTATCCCATTAGCCTCCTTTCCTACTGCAAACCAAGAACAAGATTATGTAAATGGTGTTTTTATCAAACCAATGTACTTATATGGAAATGGATGCTTTTCATGTGCGTACTTGGGATCCATCCACGTACCTAAATAACTTTTCTTCCATGGTCCTCATAAGTGCTACCTATCAACTTGTGTACCTGCCTCTACCTCGATTTTGGCTTCACTTGACTGAGCTGCTCTTGGAAAAAACAAACAAAATAAATATCCAATCTGTCCAAAAGTAACGAAGAGGCAGCATCTTAGCATATATACAAAATGTGGACATTTATCTGTACATTTCCAATTCTCTTGCACTTGCTTACGTACTTCCACAAAAAATAGGATGCCAAAGAAGGGCAAAGGCCCTGTTGACTTTGATTTCATTCCATTAGACATAACTGATTTGTTTTGCTGTGTGTATCTTGAAGATTGCATAGAAGTGCGCAAAACGCAACATAAAACCATCCTCTCATCCCATCATCATATTATCACGATAAAGCCCAGTAAATATTTAGCTCATTTGATTTGTTACATGAAGGCATCAGCGTGTGTGCATCTTCCTCTTCAGTGTTTTTTTTGTTTGCTTGACTGCTTAACTTTTACTGCACATCTCCCCCTTTTGATTGTTTACCTGCTTCCAAATAAGGTAACTTGATCTTGGTGATCTACTTCCAGCTAACGACCATCATCGTCATTATCAACATCGTGTCAAATCTTGATTCTATGCTGCATGCTATGCTACTCATCTTTACCAAACGAAACCATTAATGTAACTCAAATAAATTATGTAGCTTTTTTTGGAGGACACAACAACGCATATTTTCTGGCTGACTCAGGAGGATGGTTGGGCGCTACATTTTTACATATGTAGATTAGTCCTGATAAAACTTTTAGATAAGATAGAGGGGACAAATAACACACTCAAATGAGTGAAAGATAAATAAACTTTTGTGTTTACAGGCAGGGTTGATGTTCTACTGTCCTGCTTATTTTACAACACCGGGATTTAAAAATCTTGCAGTAGCAGCCTATTTAAATAGTGCATATTGTCAACTGCTACTCCGAAACGACGAGTTCTCATGATTTGTGAACTTTGAACTCTTTTAAAAACCAAATTTGCAAAATAATGATGTAATTTTAAGTTAATCAAGTTTTTTTCCCGACGAGTATATTTTTTACTTTGTGTGAGCAGATAGGTTGTGTGTGAAAGTTTGCTCCATTTCCATTCAGACGAGACAAAAAAATAATTGGAAAGGTTATATCATATCGCTGAAAAAATTTGGCATTCCACCTTCTTCCGAGAAAAGGTAAGATTATTTCTTCCTGTCAAGAATTCTTTTCTCATGCCATATTTTTCGTGTTGCATACATTCACTCGTCGTAAGATGTTGAACTGACGTAATTTCATATTCCACTGGCTCAAATTACATTTCTGTTAGGAAAAAAGTAAATTCGATTTTGACGAGTTTTTAACAAGCATTAAATTAAAGACGGAATTAAGTTTCAGAGTGTCCCACATAAATATAATCGTGTAACTTTTTCCCTGCATAGAAAGAAAAACTCAAGATGATGAGTTAGTTGATATAATGATGATGTCGATGAAAAGATGTTCAATTTTTTATGTTAAAGTCATTCTTATAAAAGAAAACATGACATTTTGCAAAGGTACATCATCATCATCAACAACATCTCATAACAGCCAATGAACTAAGAACGTCTTTCTATAATTTCCTTTACATACAACCATGCAAGTATAAAACTTGTCCTGAAGACTTTTAATGACGTTTGCGGACGGCAGTTTGGAAAATGTGAGTGATCCTTTAGCAGTTTTTTTTCGTTAGACGGCTCTGATTTTCCTCGAACTTCAACTTATTTTCGGGGAGCTGTATTATACAAAATAAGAATTTGTTCTTAATTTATTCCTTTCACAAAAGTATGGCCTTGGGAGGAAAATGGAAATAAGTAGGTGATATTCTTGATCGAACACATCATTATATTTCAACAAAGCGAAATAAGTATACACTACAACACTCTTGGCTCTCAGCTCATTCATGTTACGTGTTGAAGCCTTCAACTTGAAGGGCTCATTAAATAAATCCTGAGATAAGAAAGGTTAAAAATAATTTGGTTCATTTATGGAAAGGGAGTATCGATTTGGGTTTGCGATTGAACACCTTTGTAAATTGCAAACCAATTAAATGAGGCCAGCTCAACGAAACATCATGTAACTTGATAAATTTGCGTATTATGCTTCTTACTCTGGCTAAATGCACATCGTCTATGACTGTCACTTGTGAGGAGTAGAACTTTCAAAATAATGAGCAAAGGGGCAGTAGCATTTCTTGGAAAATTTGACACTCTGAGAATTAAAAAGTGCTAAAGGTGGTAGTGAATATGAATGATAATTTTAGTTTTTAATGAACCGTTCCTTTCTCCTATTGCAGCAGTAGTTTCTTGTTATTAATGAGTTTGAGAAGTGAGCAAATGAAGACATAACGTACTCATTTGCTCTGGCGATTACCATTTTCATTTCAAAATGTTCTACTATTCTTCTAAATCATACAAAATTCCATTAAAACGGAACAAGTTTTTTAGTTAATGATGACGAATGCGAACTTTGGGATGAGAGCACGCACAATGCAAATCATCTCCATTCTCCATCAACAGGAACTAGTAGTGCAAATGTAGTTTTTGCTTATTAGTCTCCAGATTTGGAAGTGGTTTGGGCCAAGAATTTTACATTAAATTGTATTTTCATAGAAAATGGACCAGAGTGTAGGTAATAAGGGTGCGTGTGTTATCATCCATATCATTTCATTCTCATATTTAGCTTTCATTTCAATACCACTGAAAACTTTGTTTACAGTCTTGATTTATTTAAACAAATCTCAACCTCTAGGATTGAAATTGAAGTGAACTGAAAGCGTGCCTCTTCAACTTCCATAATAATAAGTGTGCATCTCCGCTCCGCTACATATTGTATTCTATTGGCAGTAGCGGCAAGGTGAAGGGAAAGATACATTGGCAGAGCTCGTCGTCACCGTCACGATAATTCAATCAGACGTACTTATTCCCTCCGCGCTCTGCGAGAAGGATATGATGATCCGAGTAAGAATGTAACAATTCTTTTTCTTCTCCCATTCTTTCCAATAATCCGATCACAAAGAAGAATGTTTGAGATTTCCTCGTGTGTGTATGGAAGCTTGAAAGGATTTGAATGGAAGTGTAAACATGGGAAAATGTAAATAACTCTTTAGCTCACGTCGGAGCACAACCATCTTATCCCTGTCTTGCCCGTTTTTACTTTCTCAAGAGTAGTAAAATCATATGGCTTCAAAGGTGGAGGTGGAGATGAAGCTGTAAGCCTGTTTGACATTGAAATGGGTAGACCACCAAGATTCACGTAACAGTACTGCCTTCTTATATCCTGTATACCCAAGGATGATTGTGATGTAATCTCCGTTGTTTTATGAAAATAGGCATCACTAGTAAAAATACTGTCTCTTTTCTTGTCTTACAAGCTATAACTTTTGTAATAGAATGATAAAGGAGGACACAAGGCACGTCTCCCCAATACATGTGCTTTCTTTCATGCATAATACATTGATGGTGATGATATGATACAACATATATTATATCTATTCCCACTTTCACCCTTGTTGCCACGTGTGTGTTCATTTCTTGTATCATAAAAGACAAAAATAAATCTCATCCATCATGTTTCGGATTGGGCTTCCAGACTTCCGCAGCCTAACAGATGGGATGCGTGTAGGGCTGCACAGAGACATACATGATACAGTAGCGGATTATAATATACAATTATAGTTCAGTGAACCTTTCAATTGAATAATAAGGTGGGCAAGTGATTTCTTTTACAAATTTTTCGGTGTTGCACCCTTCTTTATCATTTCAGAACTAGTAAATTGGTTTCCACCTTCACACATACTCATATTTGATTATCATAAAGGTTATCACTTTTCCACTCTGATTAGACAAATTATTGCAGCATTTTTTTTTTATAAATTGGCCATTAGCATCCATTTCCGCTTTCCCTCAATGTACCATTCACACGATAGCTGCCTGACTGAGTCACGCAAAGATTTCCCTATGCCACATAATTTTTTTTTCACTGCGTCCATACATAAAAATTACGTGCTCCTTCTACCCGTGCGCATTCTGTCAATAAAAAGGATCAAAATAGCCATTGAAGCACATAAAGTGTATAACTACAAGCAGAAGTGGGCCTTTTGTCGTAACGTAACCAAAATGTCAAAAAATGAAGAAAAAAATAAATCTTGAGAAAAACACCACTTCGTACTTTTTTGACTTCATGAATGATGGATTTGAAAGGTTGGCTGGTCAAAAAAAATCTGATATATAGTGTACATAAAAATGTAATGGAATTTTGGTCGTGATAAAAAGAGTGGGCAATGAACGTTGTTTATAATAGTTACACTGCCCTACTCCTGCTATTTCTATATCTTTGGGTTTAACCTCCAATCTCTTGAAAGTTATGCGTGCTGTGCTCATTTACTCTGGTTCTATGGTTCTAGTTTTCACTTTTCTTCGAGCGAACAAAACGAATCATTCAATTTTGTTTCATTGGTCAAGTCAAGGGTATAACCGTGTTTGAAGGAGAGTAACGAATTGGAGCTGGTGCAACATGATTTTGAGAACCCAATTTTTATGAAATAACTGCCAAGGTTCATAATACATCAAGCGTCATAAAAATATCATTGTACCAATAGAAAGTATATTCAGGATTCTGTTCACACAAAGAAAGTAGCCTGGTTTTTATACGGTAGCATACCTCAGAATAGAATT
This sequence comes from Orchesella bifasciata, assembly GCA_034697805.1. Classification (NCBI taxonomy): domain Eukaryota; kingdom Metazoa; phylum Arthropoda; class Collembola; order Entomobryomorpha; family Orchesellidae; genus Orchesella; species Orchesella bifasciata. The sequence goes on from JAQGAP010000026.1 coordinate 24,624, forward strand.
TATGTGTATATCGTATATTTTTACACCTTCATTACCGACAACCGATGGACAGAGAGCAATGTCCCGTGAAACTACGGCAGGAAAAATGAGAAAGTCGTGCAAGAAAAAGTCTCATTTTCCTTTCATTCTTGAACATAAGGTTGGCAAAATAAAATGGCAAAAATACATGTTATACTTCTTTTCTAGCCCGAAATGTTTTGGTAAACGTATAGATTACTTAGCTATCATGCAATCATGCCACTTCACCGCGTCACCTTCTTTCTCCTTCCTCCAGGCAATTTATGGCGGCGGGCTATATAGAAGAAATGGTGCATAAAGAATGTACCTAATATTGGTTGAAAATATCATGTTTTTTAACATTTGACTGGAGTCTCGTTAAGTTAAAATTAAATGTGTTTAGTATCTGGTTCAGTGGCCCTTGATAGAGTTATTACACGCAAGGAAGGATAGCATACCTAATAATAAAACATGATCTGTATGAGATCGAGCTCATAAAAACTCCAATTTCTTTCCTGGCAGGAAGGAGGTAATACATGACAGAAAAGAATTTGATAACATACTTCCTTATTTAGACCACCAAACAAGTGCATTTCCATTAGAATTGCAATAGGCTTGGGATCTCCTGAGCTAGTTGAAAAAGTGACGTGACATGCTATGAGGCAAGCCATAATGCTAAATTTATACACACATGTTTTCCTTCCTTATTGATCTCTCCGATGATATCAAGTAATTGCATAAACGCAGTCGAAAACAAGTAATTTCCGGCTAGCTCATGTTTGGCACTTATCTCTCACTATGAATTCGTATTGGTACAGATTAACTCTGCTGCTGACCTGACTGGAACGATATTGATACTGAGAGAGCCCTACCTAACACGCGACTTTTTGACTCTTGCTTGTTCATCCCTTTCGTGACTTGTTTGGTTGTTGTTTGGTGAAAAAAGACATGAAACTGATACGGTCTATTGATATATTTATGAAAGTACGAATAGCTAAAATGTATGGAAGGTGAGCGATGAGTTGCGGTTTTTCTTGTGTTGTGTATCCATAAAAGTAAACGCAAACGCACGCATTATTATGCCAGCTCACGTTACGCAAATGTGTTCTATATCATCATTAACATCAACTGCATTATAGCACGGCACATATCAGATTGCATTGCACAGCTGGTCCAGCTCCTGACTTGACATGCCTGCTGGAGTAAACTGGAGCTTGCAGGAAGAGCATTAGGCCAGTAAGTAAGAGCAGCTGGCATTGTTATCATGGGAAGTTGTTGTTCTAGGCTTGGAAAGCCAATTTCGCCCTATTCAACTCCACATATCATTGGGCTCGGGCTCAGTAATGGCAGAGTAGGTGTATAACCTTAATACTGCGTATTTAAGTGGAGTATTAGGTGTGACATTGATTTACACACCTGCATCCCATATATTCTCCTACTTTATTTCCGCATAAAGTCAATGGTGATGATGATAGCGATTCATTGTTACGACAAAACGAGATATTCCTCCTGATATGGTGGTGATGCGTAATCAGAAATAATGGGAAAATTTGGTATGGCCACAAAACATGGTGAAAAGATATAAGTAAACCACCTAATGAATGCCTAATGTGTCAGTGTGGGGGCGCATATAACTTATCATGACTTATCTGACTCAGTGGTCATCGACTTAGTTGCGTATGTACGGATGTGCGTTTCTTCAGATTCCTGTTGCCAAGTGCGTTGATTGAGTGCGTGAAAACGAACCAACACAGCGCACGCATGCATCTGAGATGATGGTAACGGACATTAGAATAAAGTATGCTGTGTGGTATGATCACCACTAAATTCAAAACGGAATTAGTTCCGACAAGACAAAATCCAGTTTTCTCTCAAGTACAAGATTAAACTGTATAATATTTTGTAAATAAGCATATCGTTTTTCAACCCATTTATTATATCCTGAAGCATTGAAAACACGCAGTTTACTTGACATCACGTCACAATCCATATTCATTTTCATTCATTTCAGCAACTTGGTTTTTGCTCCGCGCACTCAGCTCTCCACATGAACCTTATTGAAATCCTATCCCATTTTTCGCGTAAGAATAATATTAATGTGTGGTGCAAGTGTTCATGCATACATTATGTGATGGTGAGTTGTGAAGTTGATTTTTGAGTTTCCACATGACCTCACTGCTCCCTTGCAATAGTATATATTTTTGTTACTATCGTATCATATCCATTTCTTGCCATGAGCAATGTTTACAATATGATGAATGCCGTGCACATGGCACATTAGAGTCAAAAGAGGCTAATCGACTTCACTTGCTCACTTCCAACTTCCACTCTCCTCTCATTTATACCTCTTACACGGAAAATAAATAACGTTCTCGACTAACGGAAAAAATTACTAATGTACATAAGTACAAAGCATGCAAAGTGTGATCCCTAACTGCAACCTGTACACGGAAAGTTTTTTGTTGAGGCTAAAAAAGAAAACTGCTTTGCATTGCATCTCTTTTAAATATACATGGCAGCAACCCTCCTCTGCAAAGTTTTGCTATTCATTCATGCATTCAGCGTGGAAACGTTGTCTTCGTTAAACACGCGTGTTTATTATTTGCAAGTCAAGTTTAAATGCACTTACAGCTCAAGCTTGTACAAGTAGAGTGTGTATAAACGGTGTTTTTTGACTTTGACTTTATGTTGCAGAAGTAAGAATTTTTACAGCAATCATTTTTATTGCGCAACCTTAGCACTCTCGGGTTAAATGTGTCGAGTGCAAAATCCGAAATGCTCTATCCTTCTCCTTCCGCACGGAATGTGACCTAACCCAGAGCTTACGTTAATGTTGTAGATGTGAAGCAAAGGGACTCATCGTCAGTGGTGTAATCTCAAGTTGTTTCTGAAGTATGATTAGCCTTGATATGCATCACCGTTTACAATGCCATGAAAGTGTGGTGCCAACGATGGTTGGATGTATCTCGTTTGTACCTACTTGTTATAATGAGATTGATACAATATTTAAACCTATTTACCGTCGGATCTGTCTGCATCAATGAAGCTTCAAATTTATCTAAATTTAAGAGAGCGCGGTTTTCTAACCTTCATTGTGCTATTTTTATCTTTTTCTGTATACGTTATTTAGTATGAGTTAAAATGCATCATATATCCAACTTCCAAAGAGTTTTGTCGTGATGGACGTGATAGTAGAAACGGTGTTTGTGTGAGAAGTACGGAAAGGGTGAAGGGGGAAATGAGAAGCAAAAGAGATTTATATCCATACCACCATCATCATCATCCTTCCTCTGTCTAAAGAAAGGAGACCTCCTACAAAACGAATTGTAACTCAAACAAGTATTTTACTCGTGTCGTGCTCAATAATTTTCCCCATATCTACTGATTTACATCTTTGCATGATAAGTCTACAAAAATAATGGGAATAGCTAAAATAAAAGGTTCACGATCAGAGCATTCAATCATTTTTGTTTGTGAATGATGGGAATATAAGATTCCCGTGAGCCTTGATTTGAGCACGGGGTACAAAAGGCTAAAAAAAAGTGTTGTGTGTGCTATGCAATCATGCTAAGCCTTTTAGTTACAATTTAAGAAACATGAGTTGAGCGATTATTGCTGTGTCGTGTCCTGTGATACGCACAAAGCTCACACACTCACTCATTCATGCATGATACGAGAACAAGTTTGCGTGTGGTGAGAAACAGAGAAACGCTGCTGGTTGTGGCTGCGTATCTTTGATTCTCGGAGGGATCGTGTAATTAATCTTCATTAAGGATTACCTATACTCCTGCTCAATTTCCGTGAATAGATTCCTCAGCTAGCATACTACCATTAAGAAAACACACCCGGTGTGTACACATGACACATACATATCACATAGGTAGCTTTGGTGCATCTAGGCCAAATGTAATAAAAAGTGCACCCGGCCAGGCTAACCCACACAGCTCAACTCACTTACTTTTTCTTGTTTCTTGCCTTTCTCTCTCCGGAGACTTTCTTTACTATCGAGTCCTGGGTTTAATTTCATCTGAACTTCCAACTTTCAACATTACCACTTGGGTGAGCCCACCTAAATTCTGGATAACCGAGAAAGGTACTGGACAGGAAAACTTTTTGGTGAAGATTTCGTCGCTTTCTTCTCCATAATATTTCAGGCTCCTTTCTTCCACTTACCTTAAATCCAGGTATACTCAATAAGTGAGGACTCACGCTGTGAAAATTGCATTTCACGCGCTCTCCCGTTTCCAAATTAAAACCCCAAAATTGTTTTTCCTCCATGGTATTATAAGACCTTGGTGATGCCGACAGGAAATCTTGAGCTTTGTAAGGATATATGCGAGCAGTAAGCATTATTTCAAAAAAATATTCATATTAAGCGCATATGATTATACCTACCTCTTAAATTCAACTTTAAAACGATGACCATATAGCCGGTGGGTGGGTGGTTGCAGTGGCGCTAATCAAAGCAGTCATATAGCTAGCCTCAAGAGACGGTTTTCTCACTCTTTACTTTTCGGCATTAATCTTTCCCTCCTACTGAATTGCCAATTAGAAAACTAGCTTCAAAAATATACAAAAGGTGTGAAGGTTCAATCACCTTTGAAAAAACAATATTGTGAGGGACCAGACGAATACGGGTTGTTATTGTGCAACTTGTCTCCCTCGTCAGCAAAATAACTTTTGACAAACACTCCTTGATAAAGTTTATTACAAACTCTGTAAAATCATATTGAAACAATAATTGATTACACACAGCGAGCGAACCGCTACCTTTTTGTAAAGAACGGTTTTTGTTGCATTCGTGTGATTTATTTAAAAGTGCCACGCGTTGCAAAAAAGCTTAATTACAATTTAATAATGTATTCACCAATCTAAAAATTAATAGCTTTTTTGGAAAAGTCGATACAAAGTTGCTTTTAACTTTACAAACCAATATCATTAGGTGGTTGTGGCTTGGTTATAAAAAGGAAATTGAGCAAAAAGGATATTTATGGCGTGAATAGCATTTTATTTATGATTTACAGTCTTTGCAAGCAAGTCTCTATCATCTTATTTCACACTGTCAAGTATAGTAGTATTGACCCATCAGCATCAGCCATGGTATGCAACAGTAACAACCTCGACTCGTCGTGTTCTTTTATTAGAAGCTATTTTATCATCGTATCATATCATAATCATCATCGTTCTACTTCCCTTTATCATGATTTAGTCGTTCCCTTCGTTCATCTCGTTTGTACGGCAGTGCTCTGTAGCATGATTTCATTTTTAGAAAAGCAGATTGAACATGCATCAATATTAATAGTAGCAACATCAACAATGCACAGCCAAACCAACTCACAAATCCGTTGTCAAACGTTAGCACACGTTTTACAAGAGTTTATTATGAAGTTGATAAAATATAATGTTGTATAACACACGTGTGATCTCGTCGTCATCATCATCATCGTATGAAAAGAAGAAAAAGGGAAGAAAAGAAAAAATTGCATCATTTTGCACAAGATAAACCCATCACGAAGTCTAGCCTGGGCTGCTCTCCTGCTGCTTCCATTCCATGGGGTGAGTGTGAACTGCAATAGAAAGACTGAAACTACTGAAGCCATGCATTGCTCTGCTATGCCACTCTTTTGTGGTGTGATGAATCATGAAATGAAGGGATGGAATGATGTTGATGATGATTGAGATTCTGTACAACATGTATGTATGTTTGTGTCTTTTGAGAGGTGCCGTTGGCAAATGCATCACATCAGGTAATTTTGAAGCGGTCATTATTCGTCATTATCAAGCTACATCAGTGTCTTCACTTCTCCGTCGTGAAATGCAGTTTTAGTCAGTTAAGTGTGTTTGCTTGTGCGTGTAAGTACACTGTCCGATCTGATGCATTGGTCTTGGTTTTGTGAAAAATTGCATGCAGCTCTTTGACATGCATAAATTTATCCATCTACTATTACACGCTATTAACATTCTTTTTACAATGGTCTAAAATGTTTGTCTATGAAGAGAAAATGACCATGTGTCAGGTATTAATTGAGGGCGCTGTTGATGATTGTACGTTTGCACCGAAAGTAGGAAATGCTAAGAATGTTACGTTCTCCCAGTTTTGACTCCTTGTTTTGTAAAATTCTACTGGTTTTTATAGTTGGTCATTTAAGTAATTTGTATAACAGCTCCCAATATTTTCGGGAGTAACGTCATCAGCTCCCGTTGTGGCCTGAAATGTTCAAATTAAAAACTGACAGATTAATTTTCCATCATTTGTTTCTAGTACAATGACATTATTCATGCGGAAATTGACAGTTACGACATGTGTTCTCAGTGTAAGTTTCAGAGAGTCTGTTCTCATCATCATTTTTAGCAAAAAATACTCAGCACTTGGTTTTATCCTACACAGCAATTTGTGGAAGCCTCCCATTTAATATTCCTGTCGGATTTTAATGCGCTAGTTGTACAACGACCAATTCTTTAACGTCACCCGTAAAAAACGTGTACTGCTATAGCCACCACAATCATTCTGATCAGGTAAAAGTTTGTAGTAATGCGTATTCTATTTCATTTCTGCCTATCAAAGTAGCCATTTATTCACAAAAAGTGATTACTCGGATCGAATCGTCAATACAATCTGTACTACAGGAATGATGACTAATGAGATGCGAGACTGGCATATCACAGTAATTGCATTACATTATTACAGGCATATCGACAAACTTTTATTTGGCTTCCTAGAAATCAGAAAAGGATATAATCTTCTTCATTTTTTGCAATCAACTAGTCAGGCAAACCTTATTGACTGACATAGTAGACCAGACCAAAAGATATGGATTGAAGGCACGAAATTTACGGGCTGCATTTTGATATTACTGATACCTGTGTACAGTATTCTATTCTTTTTCGCTTCCTTTCTTGAACAAGTGGAACAACGATGAAATATCATGACTACAATGATCTCCTTATCTAATTGAATTGATAGGATCGATGACATTACAGTACATGTCAATAATGTATGTACTCCTATTTAGTTATTGCTTCTCCGAATCATTCCGCGTCTATTTGGTACACAATCGGTTCACATAATATTGGATTCTTTGTTTCATTCAGATATTTTTGAAAAATCAAGTTCGCTATTTTTCAAGATCTTTTTACACGAAATCAGATACGATGAGCAAGGTGAATCCGTCTATTCTTGTTTACTTTTACTTAAATTATCAGAAAGAAAATAGCGACGCAAAAGCCATACAACGATCAAAAGAAATTTTATTGCTTGTTTCGTAGCTTTGGAGATACGACTAGTGTAATCAGTCAGCATCGACGGTTTAAAAAAATGTAGACGAATTTGATTGGATTGAAGATTAAATCCTGAATACAACGAGTGGAGCGGCAGCTTCAAGGTACATACGTATCATATCATATGAGAGTAAACAATTTTTTTGTTTCAAATGCCAGCAATACCATACTGAGTAATATGTAGCATTTCTCGGGATTCACATACTCCTTTGAATGCAAATGTCTTTGAATAAAATCCAACTACGAAAATCAGGATGAAGTGGAAAGCAACGGAAATGAATAGATGTGGATGTTTCTTAGATAAAATGTTTTTCATGTAATGATTGCAATTCAGAGTCGTAATACATATGTACGGCCTTGTAATCGAAATACTGATGGAGATGATACGTTTATTTAGATTGTATGCTTTTTGCTCCTTTTAACCATTCTTCTACTTCTACTACGCAGCACTTTTAGTGATGCAACAGTTTGCTTTTTTTATACAACGAGGGGATTTTAAGAGAAACAAAACACTGGGATAGCCATACATGCCAAGCTATCCTAAGGATATTAATTATGCGCGTGAATAGATACCAGAATTTCCATCAGAACACGTGTGGTTGGCTCTTCCCGTCATGATCGCATTCAATGTTTACCAAGAGCAAGAAAATAAAACGCGTGAAAAAAATGCGTTGGTCAAAGCTTGCTTTATTAGCTTGGTGTTAGTTGTATGAAACCACTGCAAACTAATAAGATCAGGAAGTTAGTTTTCGCTCGGAGCTTCCGATAATGTCGCAGTATATTTCAAATGAGAATGTCTTCCGCTCCTCCTTGCAACGAAAATCAATTTCTGAACCGCCTGCTACTTCTTCAATTCGAGATTCTGAGTTTGTTCATAAGCAGTTTTATTTACCTTTGGAGTTAGACGAGTCATTGGACTCTTGAATGCGGCACAAGATAAATTATAACTTTTTTGTCTCGCTCCTACCTAAAGAAGCTACTACAACGCATTGCCACGGACCAAGACCAAGGTGTATCATCCTTTCTTGCAAAACACACCAGCCACACGCAAAAACAATCTCAAAATGAAGTGTTAGTTTGCAATGCAAGACAACACAAGAGCATCACACGAGAAGAAGTACATAGCTCTATTACGCCGCTAAATCACCATAAATAGATAAGCTGTATGTATGAGAATGTACAAGTTTGTAAGTTGAATTTAGGAGAAAAGAAAACGGCAGCTTTGCTTGACGGTATGCAAGGTGCGTATCGTCTTTTGCCAATGTCATAAATAAATGTTTACGTTTTACCTCCACTCCATTAATAATTCATTGGCTTCTCCCCGAAAACTTTGTGGGAGCACAATTGATAGTAGTATGTAGTAGCACAACGCAAGTTACTATGTGCCCCATACATGGCTATAATGCTTACTCTATATAGATTGGACGATGAGAATCTGCTTCTTCTTCTTCTTCTTTTTTGAGATGGAATGAGAAATTTCGTGGAATCACCAACGAGACACCGCAAATAAATGGGTTACACACTGAACAACTCTTCCTCTTCTTCGGCTTACTCCTTTTTTGTACGGTTTAGTCTCAAGTAAATATGATACTTTTTAAGGAACGTGAGCACGTCTCAGTCTTTTTTATTTCAAAAATTTTCAATGCTCTTCTGCACAAGAAGAAAAGAGATAATGTGAGTGGGGAGAATGAGAATGGTGCTATGCAATGATAAGTATCCATGTACATATTGTATGAATGAAGGGAACTCGAAGAGAAAAAACAAGGAAATGCTGAGCTGGCAAGCCTAACCCCCCGAAATTTGAGACTGGAGGATGCAGAGGGAAATGTTATCCAGCAGTATTGGTGAATAAAGGACCATTTCCGCTGTTATTATTATGATTATTATGCTCCTAATGTTGTAAGATGGCGGAAGGAAGGAAGAGGAGAGAAGAGCGAATGTATTAGTGGAGTAAACTGTGAAGGAAGAGTGATTTTCACTCATAAGTGTGCACATATTCCGCTGCACATACATATTGTAGCACCTTCATCTTGAGCAGGAGCAACCGCTCGCTTAAAATGGGAAGAGAGCCACAAGATATAGAGAAAACGACATGGTTGTCTGATGGCTCACAGTGGACTGGAATAAATGTTGTTCTGTCTTTATTCAGACGTCTGAAAAAATGCCCGCACAACTTCATCTTCTTCTTCAAAAACAAGATAAAAAGGATGAGGGAAGAGTAGTTTGTTTGATGGCATGGAAGTATTATGATCTGATGTGGTGCTGGTTGCTTGCTGTCGGAATTGAAGTTGGAAAGGAAGAAAATGCTACAAGAATCCTGAATGGGAAGGGGACATCCACAGACAGATGAAATGATTACGCATGATATGAATGACCAACACGTTCCATCAAATTGTATGTGTGCGTCTGTGTTGTGTGTGCACTTATTCCACACGTGAAAAATATAAAGAGCATTTTAGGATGCACTCTGAATTACTTTCTGGGATGCTTTCACTTTTATTCTCCCCTCACCATTCATTCACTCATTCATTCATGGCCTGTGAGCACTTTTTATCCCTTGAAAAAAAGGCGAAGAGGAGAAGACGATGATGCTTCCTGATCCTTTTTAAGTTTGCAACTGCACCTCCATTTCATATCTATAGATAGTCAAGTGGCATGGGATGGAAGTACAAGTCCTTGTACAAGTGTATGAAAATGCATAACTCAGCTTTTTACTTCCTTGGTTCACGGACGACGGAAATTGTCGTGGTGGATTGGAGTTTTTGGATGAAAACGTGATAAAAATCATTTCTTGTTTTTTGGACTCCATTGCACATATGATTAAGTTATGATGACAGGAGTCATGAAGTGGAGCTCTACTCACTACACGACCACTATGAAATGAACAATGAAGCCTCAGCACAATATACAGTCGACCCGAGATCATCATATCACTGAATCCTCGAGTACTATGCATTCCTTTCAACATACTTTGTTCAAGTTTACGCCTACAAACTTCCCATATACTTATTATTTTCGCTAGCTATAGCACGCGTCAAGTTCCATCGTGACCGTCTGACCGTCATCATTAGCCTTTGTTATATGTGAGTGAGCATCATCAAAAAAGTCACAAGGAAGAAAGACAAGGATGTTATGCCAACCCAATTATCCATATTTTCTTTTGTAATAACATAAAGCATGAGGCTTTCATAGAGAAAACACATTTTTTAAAAGAACAAACATATTTTTATACATGCTTCGTTATGTTATCCTTGCAGATTACTCATGTCACGCACAAATGAGTCCACTGCTGCAGTGCATTCCCAACCATTTGTTTTGGCTCTGATCCAGATTTCCCTAAATGAAAATTCATTAAATTTGTTTTACAATCATTTTTAAGGGCACTACTCATAAGTACTCGACATCCATAAAACTGTACTTTGTTTCGCAAAAACATATTCTGCATCACATCCATGGGATTTTTTCTTCTATGACGACAATAAGCACAATTCTTTCTTGTCGTAACACTTCTTTTAGCCGGCACATCACATCACACCGAACAAGCTTAGGAGCAAAAAGGGAGGCCAGACAAGGTCGACTCATTTTGCTTTTCTCTGGCTGCCAAAATTGTAGGGAATGTTGGATGATACACTTATTTGTAAAAGTAATTCAGTCTCCAAAGGGAATCCCATTTTCACTTGCCTTCAACTTCAACCCAACTTTTTTTTCTCTCTCTCCCATTCACTCTCTTTTATTGCATTACCACCACTACCGCATGATATCCATGATGGCAAGGCACTTTCAGTTTTGTTTGCGTTGCCATAGATCGACCATTTCCATGCATGTTATTATGTATCTATGTACAAGTGCAATAAAAAAAACCCTTGTACTTTTTAGCCTCGTCCATACTAACGTACTCAAAAGGGTATATTAGCTCATGGAAAACGGAGTTTAAAAAAGTTTATTAGTCACTTCAGTAACACATGAAAACAATATCGTTTCACCATTGTCATGAAGTGGTGGATTTGAAGAAAAAAAACTCGGTATGAAAACAGAAGAGATGAGGATAAGGAGTAGGTAATGCGAAGGCGCCTTGGGACTCAAAGAGAGATGAAGCTGAGCAAAGTTACAAACTCCACTCTTCTCTCACATACATACAACGTGCATCATCGGATCCCATCACATCATATCCTCAACATCATCCTTAGTCTCGGTGTACCTTTGGATCTTTATAGTTCCGCTTTTATTATGTTTAACTTAGCATGTACCTATGAATGAATGTCTTATCTCGTTTTATACCATATATAGTTTTGTAATGCAATAATACCACTTACTTTTGTGATGCGTGCTGGTTTTATTACATTTTTTTTTCATCTAGAATACATATAAGTTATTTCTCGCAAAACCTTGACTGGAGATAGAGCTCCGCTTCGCCAGCATCCCTTTCTTATCCTCCTTCCTGTTTTCAGAGCTGTAAAGCCGTGTAGAAAGGCAGACTATTATTCAATTACAAGTGTGAGTTTTTCTTCATCTTCGTTTCGCTTGCCTTGTTACCACTCCCCCTTGCTCCTTCGTAAGTCACATTCCTAGAAAAATGAGTATGGGAATTAGGTATTCAATGTAATAAGTGCTCTCCAGGCTATTACTACGCATGGATGTAATACAAGAGGTTCTTCAGAAAAATAGGAGAATTTTTTCATTGTAATTGCAATTACTAGCCAGGTTTAAAAAACTCAAATGAGGATGATACCATAGGTAATTCGTTGATTCTACAAGAAATATTTCACTGGTGTACCTTTGGCTTATCTCAATGAATTATGATGATGATAATGGCGATTGGTGAGAAATGTAAAACTCAAGCCAAGCCAGCTCTACAACTTTGGTTTGTCGTCGGTTGACTTTTAATTGCAACAAGAGTCATGCTTGTGTCCACGAAAGCTAGTTCACAAGCCAATATTCTTGGAATGCTACAAACGCTAGAAAAGAGAATGAATGCATCGTAAACGATGTATGATATGAGATGTCGACATCGTGTTGTTGAATGGTGTGCTTTGTCTAAAAGAATATTCCCATACAGTGGTGAGGGTCTGTGTGATGTGGTCATCTCCTCATTTTACAGCTGGTCACCAAACTATGGTTCTACAATACAGACTGGCAATCAGCAGCTGGAAACTGTGGAGAGGAACATGATGCTTGACCAAACTATGTTTTTTTTTCACTTGCGCAATAAGGCTTACTCAAGTTCACTATCATATCACGTTTCAGAATATTTACAAGACGATGATTACACTAGAACGCGTGTACTATACGACCGGACACGAGAAATATTAGTCAGCTAATAAGTAACTCATTATGTCACTTAAAATTGGATTTAAGCTGTTTCCGAGTAAATAAATTTGAGGAGAATTGTGGTGGTATGGGGGTGCGTGGCTGAACTAACTGCTGCTGATTGTGAGACTGTGATGAATGGCCACTTTAATACATTTTTTTGAAGATAAAAACGGAAGGATATACATATATACCACCGAAGTACTCATGCATACGCATTTAATGCGTAGTTGTACATTTGTAAGAATGAGCAGCTGAGGCTGGGCAACCAAACAAAGGAGACTGGAACCGTTTGTCCTTAAATGGTTTGAAACTGTTTCTTTGCCTTTTGTACAAGTGAGTGAGTATGTGAAACGGAAAAAGAGAAGTAAAAAATCAAGATTGCATTAAAGTTTGTGTACAAGCGACTCCGTTTTATGTGCTCTTGCCGTCTTCGCCCGTCTCTCTTTCCAAACAGGAAAGGGAGTCATTGTGGTGCTTTATTGGCTTTCGGCTCTTCTTAATGAAATTTTCCCGTGGCCTTGAGTCCTCCGTTCCTTTTGTTGTGGAGGAAATTGAGCAAACACATTAGGACTGCGACTGCTGCTGCTGTTGCTGGTTCATGGAAACGACAACAGAAATTGGCCTGCAGAGAAAACACATAAAGGATGGCGATCATGGTGACAATCACCCGTGTAAGTTAGGCATAGAGCTTTGACAGTGATGGAAAATCTTGCGTTACTTTTTCCTGAATTTCATTTAGCAAAAGGAAGGGAAAACAATCATGCCTCTCATACAACATTTATGTAGGTCACGATAAACGCTAAATGTATTTCATGTCTCTTCTAGGGAAATGCCCAAATTGACAACTTTTACGTCTCCCTTTTAACTGTGTCCTTTGCTGGGAAGGGAATAAAATAGGGCTGATGAAATATTTCGCTACTTTCATTCAATTTTTGTGGAAAGTGAACAACGATCAATACAAACAAAATATGTATACTTGGATGGCATGACCATAGGAGGCAATAAGCTACTACGTCATACGTCTCAATGTCAAATATATTAAGGAAAATATTGAAAGTTAGATTACTTGCAACCAAATTGAAATGGTAAAAGAATCGCACAGTTTTACATTTTTCAGGATGACCCTGACTTGAATATTGATATGAAGAAATACAGATTTAGAAATTTTGCTTATTTTGCATCACAAATCTCAATGATCGTCACAATAAACTTTATCTCTTTACGGAACTGCACGCTGAACCAGGATATTTGACTTGAATAAGAAAGGAGACTGCAGCAAAAATTAGCTGACAGCAAAAATGTACATTTACAAGTTCGGAAAAATACGGAGGCAGACAGAAAGCTTGCGACATTGTGAATTTGCTTTAGACACGTTATGCCAGTTTCCGATCGCTATCTATCTTATACATTTTTTTGTATTACTTTCACGAGGCACCTTTTTTTGAGAAATAATATGACAAAATGATACATGATATCTTTGTGTGTATCTTGAAGTGTTCGATTGGATTGAATTGGATCCCATGCGAGCTGCCCTTCCCTCCCACACGTCATATTAACCTACACTCACTCGTTTCTCTGTTATTGAACTTTCCTACTTTTTTATTCCATTTCCACTTTCTTACGACCATCTCTTCTTCCCAATTGCAAGCATAACACACACCAAACGATCACGAATGTGATTACAAAGCAATGCTTTTAATCGACTCTCATCTCTTTGATTGATGAAGGTCAACCTTTCCCAACCACTTGAATTGAAGATGTGGCACACAACATTTAGAAAAGTGCAATGCCCAGCGGTTTCAGTTTATTTTTCTCTTCTCAAAGTGTAGGCGGACATGCACACACATTCGACTACAAATCATTCCACTTCACTTCGCTTTCCCGTCAATAGCTCTGTTTTGTGTCGTGTCACTGTCAGCCAGCAAGGAAAAACGACAAGAGTAGAATGTAGCAAATGTATACCCATTATATTGTATCATATCGCAATCACAACAAGGGAAACTCATGCAAAGGTATTTTGTGACGTGCTATAAATTATTCTGTCAATTGAGAAATATCATTCTCAATGTGAAATCCTTTTCTTGATTCCTATCATAAAATCCTTTTACTGCTTATCGCATCGTTTCTACAAAGACATTAGAGAACTGCTACCGGAAACATTTACTATTTTGACGAGAGTTTCTGCCAAGCCGATAATAATGTCATTTTGGTGTATTATGTGCACACACCTGCATATAAGTATTTACTTCCGTGGTGAATTCCCAATGTAATAACGCTTTAGCACACGTTCAGCCACCGGAAGATAAAATAGCAGAATATTATTATTACTTTATTAAATTATGAAGAAAAGGGCATGGCATCAGATTGGGAAATGAAAGAAAGTGTAATAAATATTGAAAACAAATAAGCTACTTATAAAACTCTCGATTACCAGGGAATTTTCAATCACTTCTCAGCACTTTGCTTTGTACAAATGATATGAAAAAGTGCCACTTATGTTTTCCTTCGATCCACTAGTCTATTATGACTATATTGCTGTATCAAATCTTCAATTTTATTTGTTTATTTTTCATCAATTTATTTAAAATTATGATGGGAATAATAATACCATCACGTACGGTTTCATTCATGGAGGAGGAGAAAGGGCAAAACAGCAGTGATGGAGTCAACGAGCTAACTTTTTGTGTCCTGTTCGTGTGCCCCAATCCAACTTTTTCCTTAGCTCGCATCGCATCATATCACACTGAACTGGTGCCCTACATTTGTCATCTTGGTTTGAAAAACGACTTCATTGTCGGAAAATAGCGCACTCGTGTACGTTTATGGAAGTTCCTCATTTTACTTTCCACCATCCGCATTCAAACTCAGGTCCCAGCTTGCGAGAAACTGGGATGGGAAAAAAATATTGTCTTTTTTTAAAGACTGAGAGTAGAAATTATTAAACGTGACATTCCACCGTGAATAGTAAAGAGGCTTTGTTATTATTTATACTGTTTCTCCTCCACTATATTTCACTCCATTCTATAATGTTTGGTTTGAGTTTCAAAAATGTGTAGCTAACATGCGGAACTCGACTTTGAATCATAATCATATGGACGTACGAGAGCAGGCGGACAAACAAAGAGATTGCATAAATTAGGGGAGACAATGACAGTCACAATAGTTCCCCCACACACCGCACCTGCATAATAAAAAGGATTGACAAAACTGATACCCCCGCTTTATAAAATTAAAGTAAGACTCTTCAAGTATCCTTTTTATGTTTCCTCTCCAAAATTTTAGCAAAGGAAAAGTTCGGAGAAAAGAATAAGACGAAAATTATCTTTCCCATTCTATAGATGCCTGCAGCATGGGTGGAGTTGAGCTGAGACTTTCCATGAAGAACATAATGAATTTAGCAAATGTTGAATGTGTAGATGAGGCTCTTCTTAGCAAAAAACGATGTTATTAAATTTCCCAGCGCACAAAAAAAACCCTCTCTCCTAAAAAAAGAGAGAAAATCCCCTTCGCACTGATTTAATTAACGACGTATAAAAAGGTATAGCAAAAACTTAAGCTGATTTAATGGAGCATCGTTCAAGGGATTGTTTGGGTGGATTCCTTTTTTTATATAATATTCTCCTTGTCTGTTCATGACAGGAAAGGGATAGAAAAGGAAAAGCGGAGCAAGCCCCATTCCTTTCTCCTTCCTTCCGCTTCTGTCTCATAATTTGAGGAATTCTTAAAGACATTTCTTTTTCCTGTCATCAGCCTACGAGGAAACCATTGTTGTGTCTTGTTTTGAAGACTCGGATTGGTGCGGATGTATTTATTTTTTGGGGAAGCAAAAGACGACACCATGTCATTAGCAAGTACGTACGTGGTACTTGCTTTGACGAAGGTAGGAATGTATACGAGTATGCTCCTTAACAACAACACCGCACTCACTCCACTTTATCCGGCCGCAGGTTCTCCATGAATGTCTACTGATGTATAAGGTTTCTTCCCGTCCAACTTGTCGAGGAGAGGACCTCCTTCGTAGTTTTACAGCTTTTTTCTGTGTAGTCATCAATGGAACAAGGCTCTCTCATTCCTTTGGCTCATCTCTCCATCACAAGTGTGTGAAAATAGCTGAAGTGAAAGAGGAATTTTTGTTGTTTCATCCATTCCAGTCCATATACTTACTGAGACTGAGGTACCAAACCCGCAGCTTCCCTTCCTTTGCAACTGAATTCTTTGCTCACAAACGAGTTATGAAACGAGAATGAGTCGGAATAAACCCTGAAAATGAATGCAGTTGTGTCGATTCCGAGTATAATTCTTGTTTCTGCTCAAAAGGACCAAAGACAAAAAATAGATTTCTTCAGAAAAAAAGTGAGAAAATAGATGGATGGACGGCAGAAAATGCACAAGATTCCAAGGAATAATGCAAGGGAAGCACAGAAAGAAAATTAAATGCGTATCATGCTTTACTCCACACACATAACACGCATGCATGCATTCACACAAAAAATCTCATAGCATACTTATGTGATAAAGTGAGTAAACACAGAGACTTGCTAATACTGAGCCGAGAATGACAAAAGTAGAAAAGAATAGGAAAAAGGAAAAATTCACACAGCTTTAACAATTCTTGCAGCTTCTCCGAAAGATGAGGAAAACGCCTTGGTCCAGGAATATTACAATTGTACGCATTATAATGTAATATAATGCCATTCACACATTTAACAAAGCCCTTCGGCACTAAAAAGAAACGATTGTTGATTTTTTCCTCAAGAACGTGGTAGTACTTATGAGTGTGTGGTTCGTGTCTCGATTCATTTTCAGTTTTTTATAGTTTTCTGAGCTGCACATTATGCTTTCAAAGTGATTCCTAAAATACCCTTCATTTTTGTTCATGGCAGCAGACGATCGATGCTAGGAGTGAGTCATATCGTGTAGTTTTACGTATGGTAAATTACTTTTGAATGCCATGCCATGCCACTTGGCTATCATGTACATAAATGTAGTTACCACACATAGAATGACTAACATGTTATATGATGAATGATTTAAAAGGGTCGGTCAAAAATAGGCATCAATTTCTTACGTACAAAGATACATCAGGTTAGCAAGCACGCGTATAAGTGTACTAAAATGTAAGGACGCATCTTTGCTCCAAAAATTGAGTTTAAAGTTGATTTTCCCAAAGCTCGTAAAGTCGTTTGGCCTAGCCTGCCCTTGCTTGGGTAACATGTTGTTCTATTGAGGGATTTAAACTTATCATGTGGTATTTTGGGTGACCCTTGATTATTATCTACTCCAGTTTATGGAAGGCAGCACATCGCTCGTATATCCCATCATGCCTATCTAGTCAACTAGCAATGCAGTATATAATACCTTCTGCTTGAAGGAATTCATTTTTGTGAACAAGAGATTACTTCTTTGGCAAAGCGAGCATGCTTTTCTTGTAGTAGTACATTTTCCTTGACTGCCGGTTTCTCTCACTTTCAGTTGGGAGATTCCCTTGGTAGTTGAATTCAAAGAGGCATCAAGAATACACAGCCCGTCCTTGTGTATTTACTTGGGTAAGATGCGTTATCCAATCTTCCCAGTCAAAAAATTGTCTCTCTTGAACCTTCAGTTGGTAAGTAGTCCTTATCTCTGCCACTTGAACATAGGCTACGCACTTTCAAGATAGACGCATACATTTCCTTGAATGAATAGGCAGAGCACATGTTTTGCAATGTACATATATCATAGTACATTGTGAATAAGAAGGGTTCCTTTCGCTAACATTTTGCATATAAGTAGCTCCGGTCATGTAATACCCCCTTTCAGAACTTTCCTTCCGAAGAAAAAGTGCAGACAGCTTTTTTCCACAAAAATGCGATTTTAAATGGGTATATGCACATATTTTAATGACAATTTTTTATAGTAAGCACTTTTTTTGGTATGCCGACACCGTCACCACCTCACATTAAATGGACTTTTTTGCATGCAGTTTTATTCCAAATTCTTTGCTCAAAATGTAATTTTTCCATTTGTAGCATCACAGCAATTCTGATACAACTTTTAAAGCTGAAAAGATTTTATAAGAAGAACAAGCTGATGGACAGTAGTTTCATGTTTTGAATGAAGAACTGGATTTTCGTCTTTTTCGGAACACACCACACACCACTCTGCTCTGTCCCATGTAAACAAATGGAAGGATAATGATGCATGTAATGCTCTCCAATGTTGAAAATGGAGTGAATCAAAGAATATTTTCTTTTCTCGTTTTTAAAGCCCTTGTTCAGATCAACACACATTGTGTATTCAACGTAGCCTCCCTTCTTCATAAAAAGGAAGCAGATGGTGCTGGGCAAAGAGATGCAATTGAAGGAGCCGAAGAAAAAGTATAAAAAATAGTCATTGATGCCTTTTGGTATTTCTTCTTCAGTGCTAGAACCAAATCGCAGGCAAGTATGTATATTATTTGAAAATGGTGCTTTGAACCTAAAATATTCCCTTCTGGCGATATCATGTCGAGCCGATGAATCTTCCTCTTTTTCTTTTCTTTGGCAGAAGACGAAGTGAGTCTTCCATATCTTAACTAATAGTGTTTGCTTCAAGAAAGATGCGAGAAATGTATAGAAACTCTAAGTTGTAATAGTAATAAGTAGTGTGCAAGCCGAGCCAGGATGAATCTCTGTTTCGCATAATATTATATGAAGCAAATAGAAGAGAACAATGCATTTTTGTATCGTAAAAACAAGCAAAAAAAAAGAAATAAAGTGAGGTAATATCTTCTTAAAAAACTACTTCTTCGTCTCATGTACACAACAGCACACTTGCACGCAAGTGATTTAAGGCACTTCATCCACATAAAAATTGTTGAAATGAATTTCCGTGTTGCTCAAACAACGCAACACAACTAAAACTCCAAGAACCGTCCTGCCATGGCATCCGTGCCATGCCAGGAACACACTGGTTTGTTCTGGCATGCCCTTTGCTATGAAAATACACAGAGATGGAGCAAGCAAGTGACTCACAATAATCACAATCAGTTGTATGTGCTTTATTTATGTTCTGTAATGAATAACTAGAGTACGACGAAAGAGTTATGTTAGCAGAAGAAGAAAGAACTAATGAATTATTATGTTTATGTACAAAAAATATATTGATGTACTGTTTATACATGCATGTGTTCTCATATGAGATAGTCAGCTAGAAATGTATTCATTTTGTAATATTTCTTCCGTCCTCATGACAATTCCTTTCTCTTCTGTTTTCACTACTTTGCATCATGTGTGGTACAAAATGACAATGACTTACAACAATCACAAAAGATAGTTTGCAAAAGTAGGTGTAGCACACACTGAAGCCTTATCTTGAGACTAAGATAGGAAAAAGCAAGAAAAAAGTTTTAAAACTTTGAATCTCTTGGATTTTGGAATTCGGATCTAGTGAAACATTGTACAATGTTATCTAATCTTATGTTATAAATGAATCATCATCGATGTTACGCTGCAATGTTATAATGCATCGTATTCCGAGAAATTTTCCGGTTTTATTCTCAAATTTTCTCGTGTTTCGGAACTACAAATAAATATTTTTTCTTCTTGACGTGGCTCTCTGGAGCTCTAAACCAGACAATTTCTCTTTTTTTCTACTGAACTACCTTGTTATTTGGTCGTCTATCACTGCTCACCTCACTTCTTTTCCTTGCTGAGTAAAGTGGAGGCAACTGCACCACTGCAATGAGTGTCTTGTACAACCATATTTATTTATCAAAACGTAAAGAGAGTAAAATGGGAACGAAAAAACGTGGTTTTTTCTGGCCTCAAGCATGTTTAGCTTGCATTGCGCTGCAACTGAAGAAGAAAGGTAGTTTTTGGTGTTGGTGTTGGTGTTTGCTGACGACGACAAACCACTACTTTCTTTTTTCAAACCAACTACCGAAAGAAAGGGTTGAATGTCGGATTGAATTCATCCTGCATTGTTGCAAAACAAATTCTCCTAAAAGACTTTTTTTTGCAGTTAGAGAGAAATACTGCATGGCATGGCAGGAGAAAAAAATTGAAGCGAAAAGCTTTCCAATTTTTTATTTCGTAAAAGAAAGGGAAGCTGGCAAAAGTAGAGGAAAGGAAAACCGTCAGTTTTTTCTTGTTAGTTTTCTTTGGCATACATAAAACGAGTAGCGGCTGTGCTATGTTGGATTACACTACTGCTTCTGCTGCTACTCCCACGTACAACTTGCTTAGTACCATTCTGCTAGTGTTCCCATTTCTCTAAAATTTTAGGTACAAATTTCATGTTTTACGGTTACGTTACGTTGCAGTAATGGAAAAAGTATGAGCTCTGTCAGGTCCGTTTCCTCATTCAATAAGCAACATTTTACCTATTTTTTTTTGTTTCACATCCATCCATCCATCCTGATATAAAACTACTCCATCCATATTCTACATAATGGGCCTTACTGCTGGTAATTTGTGGGAACTCACAGTCTGCACGGATCTGGCCTGGTGCTACTAGTAGGCAGTAGTCATGTGTGGCTACAAACAATCGGAAACTGTTAGTTTTTCTCAATATTTCGTTTCAATTCACAATGCACTACAATACCAGTGCCAGTACGAAGCTATAAGAATTGTGCTTCATGATGATGATGATGGCAAGTACGATCATCATCGTTGCATTTATATTATTCCTAGATACAAGAGGAAACCTCTTGTATTATCTTCCTTTAAGCGAGTAATGTATGATTTTTATGTATGACGTGTGGGAGAAGTTTTTTGAGGGTCGAACTGGTGAGGGAGAAAGAAAAGAAACCTTTCAAAAAGAGAGAAACCAGTAAATTTACTCCCACAGTTTTCCCACCAAACTTTCTCTCACCCAGTCTTCTCCAGTAAGCTGAACCTTGGGAAAGACCACTCTAAGTCTAGTTGCATTTCCTTTTGTATGAAAGGAATGCAAAAGCAGTAGTAACGAAGTGAAGGATATTGGAAGTTAGACTTGTGGAAATGTAGAAAATATTTTTGCTCTTTCTCTTGCACAATACAAAACAAACCGTTCCTAGTGAAATGAAAGCGTTATGAAATGAAACACTCAAATTCCCATTCTTAACCCAGGCATTTTTTTTCCTCTCATGAGTTGAGCTGGCTGTAGACTTATACTTATCTACTTGAACTTACAAGAAACGCATCAGTTCTTGCCTTGCCGGACTGAACGAGCCCTTGTCGCTTGCTTCAACTTTATAAAAAGTTGCAAATTACTTCAGTGGAATGGTATTTTGAATAGCTTCTTTGGTTTGCAGAAATTCAAATAAATTCATTTACAACTTGGATAGCTGGTATTTTTATCCGGTGGGTACATCGCAATAATAACAAGCTAGTCTGGCCAGATCAGACAGCGAGGCAATGCGGTTTCATATGCTTAATTGTTGGATTGGAAGAGCACGACGTTGGAGGGGGTGCGAAACATATTTTAGTTGTATTTTGTGCTGATGTTGTTGGACACA
The DNA here is from genome assembly GCA_034697805.1 of Orchesella bifasciata. Lineage (NCBI taxonomy): Eukaryota > Metazoa > Arthropoda > Collembola > Entomobryomorpha > Orchesellidae > Orchesella > Orchesella bifasciata. The sequence continues at coordinate 46,666 of JAQGAP010000026.1, forward strand.
TACTCACATGTATTCACATCTAACCTCTGCTGTCGCTATTCACCTCTCAAATAAGTAGGGAGACTGGTTGGCATAAAAATGCAATCTAGTCATGTTATAACAGTATCATTATCTATGAAACGTCTTTATGCGTGTGAGCTTAGCTGGTCGAATGTCTGTACGTACAGTAACAATCGTGGTGGTGGTGCTACACGGTACATGTGTTGCAAATGAATAAAGTGTGTATGAGTGAGTGGTTGTGTAGCAAGTATAACAAAGTATGTTTTGTTTTGGACGAAGCTAATGTTGTTGCTCATATGAAAATGCAGTGCAGTTGGTGTCATAGCAGCAGCAATAAACAGAGAACTTGATACAGTCTTAGTGCCAGCCGTGGCAGACGTGAAATCCAGACTAGAGTAAAGAGAAAAAAGAGGAATGAAGAATTATACTTAAGTTTTGCTGAAGAGAAGAGAACAAGAAAATTGTGAATGCGAAGGAAATGAACATGAACATAGAATGAGAAGAACGCGGTGCATGCATATAGTCAAGTACATAGTAAATAGGAGCGGCAGGCAGCTAGCAATCCAAGTAGAATGCAGTCCATGTGGGCTCGCCTTCAATTTTTCTCTTCTCCTTTGCCTCTATAGAATGAGAGAGACTTGTGTCTGTAATATAATTCTCTTTTTTCTGCAGAGGCGATTCTTGAGAAGAAGTTAGTTGCTTTGTGATAGTCGGCAGTGACGGTGGCTCACTTTCTTACGCTCGTTCTCGTCACACTCTTCCACCATACCAAAAAACGTTAGGAATCTTGACAATGTTTTCTTGCACGGCTGAAATAAAGTGAGCAAGAACTAAGGCCTCTCTCATCCACATCTCATCTTCTCAAAGACTCAAGAGAAGTAAAAAAAAGTTGTAGTATACATTGCTCAGCACATCTTCCATCACTCAAGTGAGAAGGATTCATTCACATTTTTCCTACTTATTCTCGGAAACAAAGTATGTATCATGCAAAGCTAACAATTACAAGCTGAAGCGTCATCGCATCCTATCACATCAGTTCTAGTTCGTTATATGGAGGAATTTGTCATTCGTCTTCGTATAATTTCTTCGCCAAACATTTGCCAATTCCCACATTCCAGAGGTATCAAACCTGGCAGTTCTCCTTTTGGCTTGTGTACATGGCAAAATTAGATTTGACTTTGGATGTGCGTGCGTGAGCAAGCAAGCTCGTGTGTTTTAGTGTGTGCTTTGTTGACAATGACACGTTTTGGCTTCACTTTAAACATTCAAGTTTGAGCTTGAAAGAGAGACAGAGAAACGACAGGAGCAAAGAGTACATAAAAACAATAGAAAATAGCAATCTGGCATGCTCCACATGCTCTCATGCTTCCTTCCAACTGAAATGAAACCTTGTATTGAATTCAATTCCGGTTTTATATAAACATAAACCAAACGAACGCTCGTCTTTCATCGCAGAGATAGACAAAAAAGGTCTTAAAACACTTGGGAAGAGGAATGTACTATTATGAAATGTAAAATCGGGAGGACAACAAAGTGAGGGCAATGGCAACAGCAAAACATTAGCAATTATCGGCGCTTGTCTAACTTTTGACTCTGGGATTGCTCATAATGAGATAACAAATAATAGCGAAGCAACGTGCCATGGTGCTACTCTTACACCCTTCATGAAACCGACAGCCGACAACTTTCCAGATTTTCGTGCTTGCAAAACGTTATAATTTTTTGCACACACAAAATTGTAGGCTGTTACATCGGATGAGATTCAATGCAGTGCATGCACCCATCCACATCATCATTATTGCGTAACAGGAGCCCAACAAAGGAAGCAAAATCCCCAAAGTACATAAATATATTTTGCCGTTTTGCTTTTCTCTCGTTTTGAATAATAGAACAATTCCTCAGTTTCTGTAAATTCAGGACAAAACAAGGAGACAAGCCACGCATCATTATATCAGACTACTTTTGCACTTCTCCGAAAAGAAGTTTGTTGAGATGAGAACAAAAATGTAAAGTATCAACAACAGCGATAGGATATAATCTCTGTATAATGTTATGGTGAGGAAGAACGGGAGCTGCAAAAACGAGGAGCCGAAAACAAAAAAAAACTTCCTTTTCGTTCGACACTAAACTCAACTCTCTGCATATCTCTTGTGCAATCAGCTTTTTAACTGGAAAGTCGTAAAAACACACCACGACTACTAGTACTACACTTGCACATTATCACATCTGTGTCTATACATACTCTCTCTATCTGTGTAATTTTTGTTGCAATAAAATTTTCAAAACTTCTCTCTCTCTCTCACTCACACACACTCTTACTAACTTTTCTGAGTTTGAGTGACTCCACAAAAGAAAATGGGATCTTGCGTCGCTGAAAAAACATTTTTTTGTTGCAACTAAAAACAGTCAATTTTCATAGACTTGACTTGCCTGTATTTCCCTAAACAGTTGGCCATGCCATGATTTTATATTGGGTTGGTGATCAGATCAGCAAACGGTGGTGATATATACTGGGAACGTACGCGTTGTTTTTTTCTGGTAACGAAGACAGAGAACAGACTGCTTGTCTTGTCGTGTTATATCTGTTTTTTAGTTTGTTACCTCACTCACACTTCCCATTCAATTCGTCGCATTTTTGTTTCATCATCACATCACATTTTTTTGGGGAGAGAGAATCGAGCAGTACATTTATGTGAAAACGAGAAGAAAAAAAGAAGAAGAAACTCATGCCATGAAGCCATGCCATGCTCGAATCACAATAAAAGTTGGCAGTGATTGTCTTTGATTTCCTTTGATTGTGTAATGTACTCTTCTTCTTTCCCTCTCGCTACAAGACAACCAAACTTCCTCAACGAAGAAAAGAAAGAGAGGAGAGCAATCTCAATCTGCTACATTCTATTGTAAGCCGTACTTTCGTGGCATGTTGAGTCCTAGCTGCTAGAGCTTATATATAAGGCAACGAGCATTAATAATATCACACTGGTTTATTTCCCTCTTGCCAAATGAATGATATGATATGACGATGATGATGATGATGCTCACTTTGCTTGACTCAAATCTCCTACTCCTTCGCTAGACTCCCCTTCACCATCATCAGTTCTCGGTTAGTTAGGAAGCGTTGCAGAAGCACAAAGTTGTGCTCTCTCCAGTCATCATCAACAGTCCAGCCAGCTGCGGCAGCTATTTTCTTCACTCATTTTAGGCAGCCACAACCATCCTCTTCCTCTCCAGAAATCCCATAAGAAGAGTGTGTTCTCGTGCTTCGGTCTTTCGCTGCATTGGATTGGCATTGTGTTATGGGAAGGAGGACAAATAATTTCCCTGCTAAATTTTCTCCACTGTTTTCTTTAGTGCTGCAATCGAATAAGTTGGTGCTGCTGCTCGTGTCAAGTGATCTAATTCTTCCAGTGTGAACTTGGTATATAGGAAAAGGCTATAACAGTATTTCCATTATAGTTGCTTTACTACTCGTGTGAACTAGTTCAACTTCAACTTGTCTCCATTTCAAATAAATAAGTATGAGGAGGATGATAATAATAATATAATATATAAAGGGGCTCTCAAACTATTTGTATTTCTCTTGAGTAAAAGGCAATTGCAGTTTTCATGTACAATTGAGAAAGCTAATATTTTTGGGAATGAATGAAACGGAATGAAGTGAGTGGAGTTTGTGTAGGGGCGAAATGTAATTGAGAGGCACACATAATAAGTTTGTATATGTGCATATCTCCATGAATCAACTGGAAACTGGGGATGGAGTGGAATGGAGCACACCATCAAGGAGAAATGTGAGACTTGATGGAAAGAGGAACTCAAAATAATTACTTGGCATTACCCGAAATTGGTATGTGAGGAGGAGGAAAAGAAAACATTTGAATTTGGGTTCATGTTCCAGCTCTCCCTTTCTCTCTCTCTCTCTCTCTCTCTCTCTGGAGAGAGACAGCAGTGCAGTAGACACTTCATTTTCAGAAGAGTAACTGAAATGGATATTGGCAATGGTTTAAACTGATTTCTCCCTTTTCTTGGTAGCAAAGGGAACTGCTAAATCGTGTATAAATATACCATACCAGCTTTAATTATATAGCTTTGCGTTGCTCATTCCACCTCTTGGTTGAGTAGACAAAGACTCAGAGTTTAATTCAGATGAGTGATTGGGTTGAAAAGAACATATTTCAGAATAACTAGTTACTTGAGTGAAGAGTACTAACATGGCTGACAAAAGTCGAGGATCCACAGTTCTCTCTCCAAACGGAGCGACTTCCGTTCCGACTTCTACCGGTGGAGGTCCAAAATGCAGGTAATAAAAACGAACAATCCTTCAGTCAAAGTTAAATTGATTTAGATTAGCATGCATTCATTCATATGGACACTATCTGTTGGTTGATAATTTCTTTCCGATAAAAGTAAATGTGAATGGTATAGCATATTTGATTGACGAGCCAACTCCCAAGTTTGGACTTAGATCAACCCGTTATGAATGCCGATACACCTATCATATCACCTCCTCTTAATTAACGGTAGCATGATAAAACCAATGCGTAAGGGGATTTCTTTGTTCTAGACAAACATGCAATGCAATGATTCATCCTCTGCTATCATCACCAACTTCTCTACCGTGACTCCTCACTCTTCTTACAAGGTGGTTTGGTTGGTTGGTGGTATGGTGTGGTGGTGATGATGAATTTCATAAAAGTTATGCAACTCAAATGCAAACAATTTTGATGAAAAACTTTTCTTAACACTGGAAATACTTTTGGTTGAATCACGCCATTGTCATCATCATCACCATCCCCATCTCTTCAGTTTTATCGTCGTCTGAGAGCAGAAAAAAATAAGCTTTGAACCACCATGCTCACGAGGAGTTACGAGGTAGGTATTTGTCTGACATTGAATGCTTTCCGGTAGTGCATTTTCTGTTCTTTTTCTTCCCTTTGTCCTTGAGTTCAGCCAGCCAAGTGAGACTTTGATCCAAAAAGTTTGGAAAAAAGGAAGGAAACAATGAGACTAACAAGAAATATTATCACCAAACCAAGTTATTTCGCTCTCACTCTGTTTCTGACTCGGCTATAACTGTATACTCTGCAGCTTGCAGGCAGAGAGATGGATATCGTCGTTTTGAAGATGATACTTACTTTTTCTAAACAATTTAGCTTCGGCTTTAGCTTGAAATAATACATGCTCACGCACAAAATAATATTCAAAAGTGTCTTTTTGGAAAGAATCCCAATCCCATTCATAACCATCAAGGAGCTTGAGCTTACCCCATACATTTAGGAAGATTAGAAGAAGGTTACACAAGATCACAGATAACCATACATAACTAATCTCCCCGTTCTTCAGTCAATCTTTCATCAGGAGTTTTTTTTTCAAAAGTGATGTGATAAAGATGTACTAATTAGCAAAATGCCAACATTTTATGTAATACTTTTTATCTGCATCCTCCTCAAAGACAGTACCGTACAGATAGCATCAGAATCGCAGAAGTATAACATACATCCTTTTTGGCACAGTGTTGTTGTTAGAGCTTCTTGACTCTTGTGTAGGCATAAATCAGGATACCTTTTTTAAATGTGACCTGCGTTTCTTCAGCAAGATAATCATCATTCATCTAGTTTCATCTCGACCGATGTTACTTTTAGCCATCCCATCGTATCCTAGTCCTTCACATTGATAGTATGCTAGTCATCCTTTCATTCTAGCCAAACAATCACTCGTTTAGACACAAAAAACAACTTGCATTCACTTATTATTATGCACTTCCATTCTCCCCTATTGAGAGCAGAGAACTTTGTGAAAGGCTAGAAACTATAATAAGTCTTATAAAACGAGAATGAGAAGACGAAATGGCAACTTTTATTTCTTTTCGAGAGGTTAAAAGACCACCTACGCATTTTTAGAGACGCACAAATAATTTCGAGCTTTGAATCGAATTTACTACTTGCGATGCATTCAGATGCCCAGTTAAGTTTGTGTGTTGCTAAATGATAGTTTAGTTTTTTGTGAGTTTTTTCTTGGGAGCAAAAAAGACCTTTGCTCTGAATAAAAATATTTTTTTACATAGTATGTTTTGCATCTCTTTGAAAACGACATCGTTTTTGGGTTTGATATCAGCCATGAAAACACAAGACAAATTAGAGTGGGAGTTGAAGAGATGTGCAAGTTTCTAATTGAAATTTGAGCGAATGCTTTCTAAATTTTGTGATGAAATGGATTGAATGACAAGAGAGAAAGGGAAGTCATATGAATGACTGAATGATTGTATGACTGTGACTACGGCGCAACAAGTCAAATGATATACATATATTACATTTGTTAACCATCGGCCATTAAACTGTACAGCGTTCTGACTGAAGCATACAAAAAGCAGGTGAAGTGTCAACTCATTAACAAGTCATTAGAACAAAAGAACATTTCATTACTTCTGCTCATCATTTTTTATAGACTTTTGACAAGTTAAACAAATACAAATAGTAAAAAAAAGTTTGTGGAAGACAAAGAGTTTTATTTTTATTTGCTCTGATCATATCTTGGAGTGATATACAAGTAATTAAAGTTGATTTAACCCAGTAACCTGATCTTGTAATCTGGTTCGTTTAAAACGGCATTGAATGGAGTGTGAACAGGGCGGAACCCATTTCCGGCTACTGCGGCTGCCGCTGCCATTGAATCTGACACTGTGCATTTTAATCGGTTCATTAATTAATAGGAAGCGTAAATGTTAGCTGCGTTACCTGCTACCCATCTTGGCAAACTTTCTCGTCCTTCACATTCCAGAAAGTGGTCACTTTACGACCAACTTCCGTTATGGGATCTTCGAATGAAAACGAGGAAGGTGAACAATGCAATTGTATAAGTGCTAGTTAATAATGACGATGTTGCAGGAAAACTTCAGCCAACAAAAAGAGGAAGAAAGGGAATATTCTGGGAGGGGAAATTAATTATTGATAAGGCAATTAGTATGATTTAACCATTACGGGTCAGAGTGCTCAGCGTGAAACTAATGATTTTTACGTGAATATAGGACAATTGGTGATTAAAACTGGTGACGTTCAATCAGTTCATCTCGCCTCCGAGTACTTCAGTTACAGACGGAACGGTTCTTTTCATATGGAGGTTGTAAGCATTATCAAAAAAGGCATCGACAAATGGACAGTCACTCTACTCCAAGTCAGTCATTGTCAATTGTGCCTCTCCGCGTGTGTAGTTATTCACCCACCATCATTAGAACTGTATGAAATGAAGGGCTAATTAACGGGAAGCTAATTAGCATTCATCCACATCCACCTTCCTACCTACCTCTCAGCTCAACAACAAAAGTAAAAACCTATCCACATCCACTCAAACTAAGCATGCCCACCTTTTCGCTGATTGTGAAACAATATTGATCCAGGTTTGCATTTATATTATTACTATTATTATTACGGAGAGTGGTAATAGCTCAGCTAAACCATGCCACATCGGAAAGGGAAGCTCAAATGAAAGAAAAACTGTCGATGAGATGAGAGTGCGGACTCTAATAATCATAATAATGAAGATGATGATAGGTAGAAACAAATTGGACTGTATTTTTGCATGAGAAGTTATTCGTGAGACTTCCTTTTTTTGAACAGCAAATTCCTCCCTTAACAATCATTTTAACTTTCAATGTTAAAAATGAAAATGAGATGCATAACATAATGCATGTTGTAGTTTTAAGTAAAAATGCATAATATATACTACCTATCTACTATAATGCGTATGTACTCATCAACATGAAGTTAAATGACATGTCTTGTCGCAGAGTGTAAAGAGCAAAACAGATTGTAATCCATTAATAATAAGTTGTGGCTGCTTGTGAATTAGAATATTGGAATGGTGTGAATTTCTAGGATCAAGACTCTCATGAAAGAGTATTGACATACATACACTAAAATATTCCCTCCTTCTCATTGAACAAGTTGAATGGTTGTCTTAAACTTAATTTACTTCGTGCAGTTGGAGCAGTCGTCGTCTTTTGTCGTTGATAATCACGATGAGGATGAGTAGGCTGATATATCTACATGCCAATTTAATTTTTAACAATAAATTACCTACTTTTAAATAGCTCTGCTCTGTCAGACCTGCTACTTGTGAAGAGAAACCAAGCTGAAACAAAGTAATTACAAGGAGCGTGTATAAAATGCTATATCACATCCCATCAGACCCTTTTCATATAAACAATGCGCAATAAGCATAATATCCAATTGTACGGAAAAGAGATTGAAAATCGCTATAATATGTAGTTATGCAGATTCTAACATTTAATCTTAATTCTCATCAACATCATCACAGGCATCATAAAAATATGAGCGGAATATAAAAAAGAGCATTATTCCAAAAAAACGGGAAGTTGTGAGTTGTTCGCTTGCACAAACTCAATCCTTTTATTTTCCATTTTTAATACGCCGGTGAAAACAATGTATATTTACAAAGTGGTCTGATATGTATCATTCAATTACATTAATTTACAGTGTTGCAACCATGTAAAAGCTTTTTTATGCTCGTTTCTCTCCTCTTCCCCCTTTTACTGTGCAAACAAAGACATTTAAATAAGTATGTACATAGAATGAGAGAGATAGAAAATCATGTCTTTTAATCTTTATCTTCATAAAATTGTGCTACTGTAGCCCCTCGTCTTGCTGTCATTTAGTTAAGTGAGTCGTCAGCCTTAATATGAGTTGGTGTGTTTGTGCCTACTTAAAAAACAAATAAGATGAGGGACAGAGGGAACAGTAAAAAGCTAATTTGATGATAATTTCCTTGCACAGTTATACCGTCACATTGCCGTGTCTCATAATTGTTTGGTTTTGCCTTTGCGCATCACATCACTGAAATAAAAGAGAGGAACGGAATGAGATGAGAGACTTGTTACTCACATCACAGCCCGTCATAGTACATTCAACTAGGAGCTTCTCCAAAATTAAAAAACGACGGGTTGTCGGGTTTTCCTTGTCAAAACCGAACATATGCATGCAACTCTTGTGTTACTCACAACGCAACATAGCCTATTAATTTGCACAAGGATGATACATACATTAACATATAAATAAATGTAGAAAAGCATGCATTTTTTTGGACATTTATGCAGCTTGTTTAATCATACACTCATAGCTGCCATTATTTTTATGCGTTATGGGCACAGTTTGCCGTTAACTGGTCTTGTCATTGTCATTAGGACGTCATATAAAATAAAGGAGAGGGAGATGCACTCAACCATCCGTATTTTCGTTCTTTTTGTAAAAGAAGTACAGTGAATAATAATAATAAAAAGTCAGTTGGCTGTGCTCAGCGTGAGCTAAACCGCAATTTGAATTAATGATAAAAAATGACAATGAATCAGATGGAGAGTAGAGGCTATTATCAATCATCATGGTTGTACTTAGGAGGAGAATGTTGCATCTGCAAGTTTGGCTAGACGAAGAGACATTTATTTAGAGAAAATGCATCACGGCTTAAGTGGCTGATTGACATGGTTTGATAATCATCATGATTATAATTGTCCGTGTCTTCTCATCTTCTGTTTTAAATCTTGCAAGATGTAGGAAGGAGCAGTGTTTTGGTCATTCATAAAATAAAGACGGGACTTGGCGTATGGACTTTGTCGTAACGTTTCCCTCTTTTTATGAGTTCCAATTGTAAACATTGTCTATAACCATAATTGTTCAGATTATTATCTAAGCATAACGCCAAGGGGTCTACTGCACATGTACTTAATATAATGGAATGTTCAATGAATGAATGGATGGTGACAAAAATAAGCGGTCCTAAGATTTCTTCATCCTCATAAAACTTTTGTTGTTTAAAGAACATACAGTAGAGTAAGTGCTCACAACTGACTAAATAAGTTGACAAAGTTGTTATTTTAATTATTAACGCATGATTTGCTCCCAGACAAAAACAAAGAGAGAGAGATGGAACGACTATTAGTGTGTTTTATGGTTGGGAAAGAGTCCCATTTTTAATGCGACTAATGGAAAGATATGATCATTTAGGAAATGGTAATATGCATAACTATATTTAATTTTTACTCTCTCTCTCTCTCCTACAATGACAATTGCCAAGAAAGAAGGCAACATTAAAGCGCGTGTTTATTTCTTTAAGCATGGCATGATGAGGGCAGTGTGCATCGCATCGCATCAGAGCGTACATATAAATCAAATACATATTAGCCGTAATATGATGGTTGTCTCTTTAATCGACAAAAAATATTTTTCTCTTGTCTTTGCCTGTCCTTCTGTGGTTTGTTTCATTCTTGCATTTTTTGTTGTTTTGAAACCAGTAATATTTATTTAACCGTCAACATAAGCACACACAGACTGTGCGTCTGACGTGTTACGTTGCATTTGTCATGGTGGAATGAGCTCAAAATCTCATGAATCAACTCATGTGTTACCGTACCCTTAGTTGTAGTTCGCTGAAACTGAAAATGGTTGCATGAAAAGTAAGCCTATTGCTTTCCTTTATTTTTTTTTGCCATTTTTGGCCGGAGATAAATGTGACTCTGAAGACGGATGATGATCTTCATGTTCTCTTGTCACGTTTCGTTATATTGGAATTGGGATGGATGATGAAGCGGGCTGAGCTTGAGCCTGCTAAAAATCACTTTACTCTTTAAGGCAGTTTGATGTATTGCACAAGAGATTGTGCATTCACAGTGCATCTGCATACAAATCCTTTTTGTTTTACAGTTTTTGGTGGTGATAATCAAGCTTAAACAGTGGATTCCGCTTTGCTGTTGGTTTATGTAATTTATAGAAAAACCACAGAAAAATTTACTCACTCAACAATTCCCGATAGCTTTGGGAACTGCATTTATGGTGTGCGCACTTAGTTATTCAGTGCCCCAACTTCTTTTGCTGGCTCATCATCATGTTCATAAAACCAGTGTGACTTCTTGCATGCTTGCATCTTGGTCTTGGTCGTCTAATGTACCGTTACCTTAAATCAAAGACCGAGAAGGATGACATGACTATGACTACTACTCACTGAGGATGAGAACGGGGTGATTGATTTGTAAAAAAGTAATAGCGGTGCTGTGTTGTAATGCATCCCGGTAGCGAATCTTGAATGTACGGAAGATGACGTGGATTTTGATTTAGGATATATGGACTCTTGCCTTTTATTCCTGGCTACAAAATACCTGCCCTCAACGTTAGTTGGTGGTTGTTTTTAGAGGGAAACTCTTAATTCCTAATTTTTTGCGAAGATGTGGAAAATCATTGTGTACACTTTGTGGCTCTGACATTTTATTTATTTAGCTCTAAAAACCACACAAAGCGACGTGAAAGGAGAGTCGAAGCGGTGATTCGGGTAATTCCTTTTTTGCTTGCACGGTATTCGGTTCGTGGTAATGTGATGAAATGTGATGATGATATGATAGCGTGCTATTGTGCAATACAATGCAGAAGAAATAACTAAATAAAAGAAGAAACGTATAGTGTAACTAAAAAAGTCAGTAAGCATGAAGGAACTGGGTGTGTGTGTGTTTGTGTGGGCTCTTGTGTCTTTGTGTGTGGTTCTGGATCTCTTTTTGTCACTCTACTCTTTTGCTTTTGTACTTCTCTCTTTGTCTGATGTGCAACATTGAGGAATCCGTTTGAAAAGGGAACACACACAAATCAAATCCACAGCCAGGCAAAGAACAAGCTACTACGTTACCAGACAATGAATGAATATTGGAGGTGGTGGCATAACAGGGAGTGTAGCACTGTGGTTTAATCCATGCTCACCAATTTTTCACCGAGATTAATTGGGAAAGCAAAGGATTCATGTCGGAGATGAGCGTATTAATTTTGTCGTGCTCATTAGTACTTTACTACAACATCACATTACACTCATCTCATCCTCTCATCTCTTCGTTGGCTCATTCGTCTTGTAACCTGATGCCTCCATCGGTGGCACATCGTTTAATTAAATTCGCGTGAGCAAATTCATACGTTGTAAAGACCAAAGGCATTCTTCCATCCATGCACATTTACATAGGTGGGTAGGTAGATTGTGCAGAGAAACAAAATATTCTTTTGGGCACTCTCCCTCTGGGTATTTGTATGTGTCTATGCTCAAAACACGACATACTTACAAGTAAACCTCTTTTTTTGCTGAAAGATTTTTTTTATGAGTGAGCAAAAGGTACTGCAATGCGCTTTGAATTGACATGTACAAGTTGTAAGCATGGAGATTGTGCAAATTGAAAAACAAACTGTGTAGAAGACGGTGTGGAGATCAGAGTCACAAGGAGAATCGGTGTCATCATCCCCATGCCATCACATCACAGCTCACAACCGCCTTAAATGCATTCACATCTGTGTGTTCGATGCGCAGTTTTGCAATGATTAAATGTGTGTCAACTTCTAAAGAAAATGGAGACATGAGATGATAGTGATGATGATGATGAGACGTGACATGATACGATACGATGATATCCCCATGCCAATATGCTGCTGTTTTTCTTGAGCTGGCGCGGTGTGTCCTGTAATTTTTATGTTATAGCGTGAAATGCGATGCATTCTATTCCATCCATCTACATATTTATTCATGACGGGAAAGAAGAAAAGGGAAATATGGGATGAATGGGAATTTAAATGGAATGCTTTTAGTTGACAAAGATTCTTTTATCCTCCGCGCAGTTCAGTCAGGAGTACAAGTTGGTAAATATGTTAGTGCTGAAACTATGTGTGTCTGCATGATAATGGGATTTTATCATCCACATGCGTGTCACAAAAAGCCATCACTCCTTGCAATGTCACGTTATTTTGCAGTATCGCCATTCACACCGTAAAGAACAAGGTGGAAGGAGAACCATATGCATATGTATTTATATTTATATGTGATTTCTCCACTTTGGCGCAAAAGGAAATGGATTTTACACAGGTTATTCCTGGTTTTTTTCTTACCCTTTTTTAGTTAGCATTATCGCAATTTTACCTGAGAGTTTCTTCGAATTGAATGGGATTACATAGTTTTTAGGTTGATGTTTTCTGCTGTGAGCTCAGCCAAAATGGGATGTTCAGTGCCATTTCGAAAATTGCAGAGACTCAAGCTCAGCTCTGAAAGAAAGCATTCTAGAGTGGAATGAGTCCGGAAGGGTTTAGCAGGGATTTTTCAAAGGATCAGCTTTCAATTTGTGTTCCTATATCAAATATCATCGGAGTGTGAGTGTCGCTATAAGAGAGGGTGACCAACAACCAACACTCAGGACAATTGTATGTACATAACGTCCCAGTTTTTTTATCCTCTTTTTGGCAATGGTGAGATAAACTCTTTTCTAAATCACTTCTCCATTGCACTCCCTCTGTGATACATACCATATGCATTGTTACCAGCTTTCTTGTGGTAACAGTTTGTTTGGTCAGATCCCCACTAGCATCACCACACCATCCCCATGGTCGATTTGAACATCAATCAAATTGGCAGAGTTGGGAAATAAAAAAAAGGAAGTATACTAAAAATTGGGATTTTTGTCAAGCGACCTACTATTTAGCATAGATAGCAAAGTTGCATTTGTGCCATGTGCGTATTCCACAGTGTTTCAAACTCATCCTAATCTAATGCAATTGTAAGTTTAAGTTAAGGGAGAAACCCGTTGAGCGACCGATATACTGGTCTCGATGTTACGTCGTTGAATGTGGTGATGTGAAATTTATCTCAGAGGAATCTTTACGACAAGAGTTTAAGTGAAGTGGAGTTGATCCATTTTATTTATTTCCTTGTTGGGCGCTTTAAAAACCTGCCGACGGTCGGACATGCCTTTTACTAGCACAGAGAAATACATCTGGAACCAGTCCGTTTCTAGTTGGCTTCCTTTTTGTTGCAGCTGTTGGTTCCCTTCTGTCTTCTTCCTCTTATTTGTAGCTATTGCATAGTCAGTCAGTCACTGGTTAGTTCTTTTTATTGAGTTTTGTGGCTGTGTGGCTCTTGTGAAAACGCAGACTTGAAACTTTTGACTTTAGAGCTGACCAACAAACGAACCATGACGACAGCTTTATACGCAATAAAAGAAAATTGAACCTGGCTTTGTGATACGCAGTGTACATAGAGCCAGCGTCAGCACAATAGTCTAATTTGACTGAAAAAGAAATTCGCAAACTTTTCGGACTGAAGTATAGACGCAGGTTCACTCCAGAAAGTGAAATGAGTAAAAAATACAAAACTTAAACAACAACTTGCTTCTCTTTTTCTTTGTCTCCTGTGGGCATACAAGTAAATTTCGGTGCTGTAATGCATCTGCTCGTGAAAGCAATCCAGAAACTTGACTTTTAATTTTCTTCATCAGATCTGCCCTTCTCCTTTCTGTCAAAGATAAAAAAGGAACTAATAGAGTGGACTAGATCATGGATTCTGTGAAATCCACCCGCTCAGACACATCTCCGAAATAGGACGAAAAAATTAGATCTGTTAAGTCAGAAACGAGGCGATTTGGTGGGACACGTGCCTCAAGTCTTTATCCATCCAGTCTTCAGCTCACTTGATTTTTTCCAACCATCCTTCTTCACAAACTATTTTTCTGAGAAAACAAATGTGTACATTTTTTTCGGGCTCAAAGTCATCTGTATCTAACACAAGTTCCAGACCACCTTCATGATGGGAATGATGTAGAGCTGGAGCTCCAAACACGTTTTTCCAACTCAAGCATTTATCCTCGTTTCGAAGAAGACGAGTTTCAAAGATTTCACTCGGATATATAATGGGATGAATGGGAAAGGGAGATAAAAGGTATGTTTCATGTACTTTCCTATAATGAAAATGAAGAAAAAGGGGTCGCCGTGTTGTGTTAGCTGAAGGGCTTTAGAGAGAGATTGCTACAAAGAAGAAAAAGCAAAGTAAAGTAACACCATACACAAACCAGACGAAGACGGAGTTTGATAGAAAGAGATCAGTTTTTTTTGTAGAAGCAACGCAGCGCACATGTCACTGGCACATGGCAGGCTGGATTAGAATGAAAGCCATAGAATTTTTTTTCATTTTATCACATGGTCTATCTCTTCAACAAGAGTTCTTTATTTTTGGAGGAGGTGGATTGGGAAACCCATTGTAAAACTTTGGATGTGATGATCATACTCCAGAGCTACTTGATATGATGCGATATAATGATGAGCATAATGATATTATTCACTCTGCACGGTCTGGTCTCAAAGTAAAAGTTTGTGAGTGGAGAAATCTGTGTCTACTATGTCTCCGCGTGTGTGTTTTCTAATTGCCAAGCTGTGTGGCTTAAAATGGCTCATTTGTCACAAATCACAAGAAGTCTCGGCTGCGAGAAGAAAAACTGGTGCTGTGACAGGAATGACTTCATTTTTTAAGCAGCAAGTGCTTAAAAATTATGTAAGAGACAAAGTTTCAACTTGTTTGCTTACACTCGGCTTAGGAATTTATCTCCCGTTTTTCCCATAGGCAACATAACATTCAAGGGAATAATCGTGGTGGGTAGACGCTATGCCTTGCAGATGTACATTTGCCGCACACCACGCACTTCTTCCTGGAAATGACTTCATTTTGGGGTGGAAAAGTAAGAGAAAGAAATCTAGCTTTTAAAGTTGCATAGGTTTAACTAACCACATTTACTTCTCCTAAATGTTACAGCTGCTGTATGCATAATGTAACAAGTGAATTACAGCGTGTGCACTCAACTTCAGTGCACGCACATCACAATGTACATATGATGTCACCAACAAAAGTCTCTTAAAAATTCCAGCTTGTGGCAAATGTACCAAAACAACTGTACAAAATTCCAGTTGTAATTCTGTCGTGAAAACACAGCTTAGCAGTAGAATTTGAAGGGAGAAAAATTATTGCGTTATGTGCATCTTAACTTGAAACTCATGAGGAATTAAAGGAGTTTAAGGCGGAAGAAGATGAAAAAATGTTGCATTTTACATCTTCATCTCCTCCGCATCTCATCATCATGAGCAGATACTAAATTAGGAATGAATTTTGTACAAAAAAGAAACGCACGACGACATTTATATGCGTGCGGAACGTAACGGCCGTAACATATCTCTCATTTTTTTTGAATCTCTTCAATCCCAACAACCAACCAAAAAATCATGTATATTTTTTCACTGCTCAAATGTACGTCGTAGAAATAATGAATTGCTGTAGAAGGAGTGAGAGATAGATGGAGAGAGCAAAAGAAAAAAAAAACTGCTTAAAGAAGCATGTCAGTTGCAGACTTCCTAATGTGGAAATGTCTCTCTCAATTTAGAAGTGTTGCTTCCTATATCATCCCACAGAACCATCCCGTTTTCCTCCCTCTTCAAACGAAACGAAACACGTGAAAGGCATCATTTTTGGAGATTCATTACCAATAAAGGAATCTTTCAGCGGCACAAGTGGAAGGTAAATTATCTTGTAGTGTGATAGTTCAAGAAGCTCTTTAGAATGAATGAATGCATAAACGAAGCCAGAAAAATTTGATGCTGAGTTTACTTTTTAAATTTTATCTCCACACTGATGATAATCATCAAGATGACTATGACGTCATGAGTTATAACATGTATTAAAGTTCTGCGACATAACAATTCTCTCGTTTTGCATGCATACACAGTAAATGGAGGATGTCACAAAAGTTTAACCTGTAGCTCCTTTGTTCCCTTTTATAGATTTTGTTCCGTAGTAGTTTCTTTTTGTAACTTTTTTCGTTTTCTAAATGACTCTTTGAAAACGTGCTTCACTCTCAATTCCCAAAAGTGTTCTTTCTCACTTGATCTTTAGAAAAGGAGTATAATGAAGCCGTTCATCAGTTGTGTGAGTGAAGTGAGGACGTTTTTTCTGCACGAAACTGTCTTTTAGTCGTTGTCATCAACTTTGTAATGTGTGAGCTTCTCATTTTAATCTGTTTCTTTTCATTCTTCTTCATCCTCATCATCATCGTGATGGTGAGATGAGATGAGACTAATGTGTAGAAAATAATGAAGTCAAGTCGAGTCAAGATGGAAAAAAATTGTTTGAAAGAGTAAAAAAGGGTTGCTCAAAGAAGAAAGAGAATTCATGCAAAGAGAATGATGAACAAAAGAGAGGAGAAATGTGCATTGCTTTTTTGTTGAAGGAACAAGCACAAAAAGCGTTGCTAGCACAGAGAATGAAGATGAAGGCAAATGATGAGACAACCTTTTTGAATAAGTCAAAACACACGGCATTGACTTGATCAGAGGGATCACAGAGAACAACCCATTAGATCACTTGTGTTTTCTTCCACGATTTATCTTGAATATGTAAAATTTCACATTGTTTTTGTTTTCGTCTCCAATAACAATGATAAAAGGAGTTTAAGACGAGATGGTAACGAGATATAGAAAAGAGTTTTCATGCCTGCTTTGAGAACGACACGGTCAGCATTCAGTATTTAAAGGGTGAGGAACTTGAGTGGCAGAAAAGTCAACGTGATCCATTCTCCCTTTTCCTTACCTACCTGTTTGGTTTTGCAATGCGAAATGCGGTCACCGATCTTTCATTCTGTCTCAAATGATGTATCGCCTCCTTTTTTATTATCATGTTACTCGGTTTCGGTCATTTTTACTTGTGCCTGAATTTAAATTCATGATGGTTATCATATCTTTCTTCTTTCTTTCGTCCATCGTCGACTCCTGGTCATTGTTTTTAGAGTTGGGTCATGGAATGAAATGAAATAGCTCGACACAGTCTCTAAAGAAAACATTGGCGAGAGACAGAGATCAGAAAATAAGCAGAGTTCATAAAGCCAAGAGCCATCTTGTACCGTACCCATCATGATTGCAATAATAATGACGATCCTCCTTCGATCCGATGATTGTACTGGGTTTGGTTTTATATCCTTTAAAAACATGGATATAATAACATCCTGATGCGATATCATACTAAACGCAATAGCCAAATGTAATGGACATGAACCGTCTAATTTTCTAGTTTAAGAGAAAAACCATACGTCCGTTCGTTCGTATAGTGTTACGTTGTGGTGGTGTTATTGCCGAGTTGCATAAGTGGGTCCGTTGTCCGTGGCGTGAATGTATTTATAATGCATTGAGATGATAGCTTTCCGACTCTCCACCAATCTATATTTATTGATGAGTCTCAACAAGGGATCTCTTGCTCGGCTTCGGCTCATCTAACTCTTCTCCGAGTCACTGAACCTCAACAGTTTGGATGGGTTTTGGTGAATTTGGATGATATTGTCTTTTCGATCCGATGCTTTTTCCAAAGGTCTTAATAATTCTGGATATAATTTAACCAAACCAACAAATGGACAAGTATTTCCACACCACCAGCCTGGCATATGTTTTTCTCCTCATCGTTCATGCCAGACTCATAGTTGATGAGATGTTTTTGTACGCAGATTGCAGGTTGCAAAACGAAGACAGCGCAGACACACACGAGCAGACTTGTATACATTCAAAGTTTAAAATATTGGATGGCATGTTATGCCATGCCAAAGCTATTATTAGGCTGCGGAGGTCAATGGAGGGCTTATAAATTCATCTTTGCTCTTTTACAAGCTTAATAGAGTCTGTTTTTCATACTCTGGTTTGGGACTGGTATTTCCTGCAGTAAAAAGCACTTATTCGCAACATTGTTAAGATTGGTTATTACTAGTATTATGATCATAGCAAGCCCATCATCATCATCATCGTCGTGAACATACTGCAGAGAAGTAGATGAGCTAGTAGAGTCCCTAGCATTATACGCAGGAGAGAAGCACGATGGACAAGAGAAGAGTGTTTCGTATCGTTAGAGAAGAAAGCAACAGACAGATAGGCAAAAGTTGCAAAGTCCAAACTAAACTAAACCGCAATTTTGGTATCTCTCTCGTTCCCCTCACTTATTACTGCTCCTGTCATCATTTCTTCACTCGGAGAGAAAATCTTTCCGTATCTCTGGGGTCTTGTCCGCTCCACTTCATTCCATTGTTCGTGCTATCATCTCATATTTAATGCATAATGTCCGTGAGTATATAGAAACCTAGCAGAATATTGTGGTTGTAACAACGCAGTTGTCTTGTCCTGTCTAGCAGCGAAAAGTTTAGAGAATGTGTAGAACCTCCAGCAATATGCTACTAGTAATTTCCCCTCGTCTTCTTTTCAATGGCACATTGTTGCCATTGTCATGACCACGATTCACAATAACAATCGTAGTGGAAATGATAATAATAGGGATTAGAGTGTGTCCTCTGAACCCTGCAAACGTTATCAGTTGATTACTTCATTTAATGACTTCATTTTACGCCTTCCATTCTGAGAAACCCTTAATTCCATACGCAATCACACATCCGACTTAAGCCACACCACGGCCTACATAGATAATAGGGAACCTGCCGTTCTTAAGGATTTCTTGTGCAACAGTAGCTCGAGAGATGTCCAAATTTATCCCTTTTAAGCAAAACATAAAACGACGGAGGAATTTGTGGCTAGGTTTAGAGATAACAGTGTTGGTAACTTGGACTCCTCAGCCTTGAGTGAGTCACCCGAGCCAACACAGCCGAAAAATGACATTATACTCTCAAAGAAATTAGAAATGAAACGTTTGGATAAGTGCCAACAACAGCTTATTTCTCAGGTATGCTAACAGGTAGGCGAGAGATAGGGTAATGTAATATAAAGTAACTTAAAACTTAACCCACCTCAGAAGCCCATAAAGATAGTCGCTACGCGTTGAACCTCCTCTTACGCCAATCTGTGAGTCTGACCTCGCAGATGCGAAATGTTTTATTTGTCCTACGTACGGCGGTGGCATGTCTACGTGTTTCCTTCGAAGATGTACTATAATATATGGGATGGTGCTGGTTCTTAGAAACTTTAAAACATTTTGGAGAAAAGGGCTTTAGCTCAGCATACATATTTGTCGTTAGCATTGTGTGCATAAATGTATGTGGTAATATGACCTAAAAATTCGTGGAATTTTGATGGTTTCAAAGTCTTGAGAGGGAACGACTGGTTGAGAAAAGGTCGAGCCGGTAACAACGCCATGGTAGCAGGTTGGATGCGGATGATATGATAGCTTTTTCAAGTTAAGAATGCTATCTGGAGGCACATTATATTTACTTGCGATTCCTTTCTCTTGGAAGAATAATGTGCGCTCTGCTACGTGTTCTCCTGTCACGGACTCCAACAGGCTTATTTATATGCAATGCAACGTACACCATCCAAGGCACGGCATGGAGTGACAAGAACAAGAGAAGGAAAGAATACGGGGGTGTACATGGAACTGGAACACGGAGAAACCCTTCTTTTTTTGCAGGCAGTTAGTTTTATTTACGTGTATGCATGCAAACGTATGCAGTTTTGACTGGCATCGTATTATTCTCAGGAAGCGAGAAGGCTAACAAGTGAAAAACACGAGGAAAAGAAAGTCAGACTTGGGTTTTTGGGTTTCAGGCAGCGAGCCAAATATTAAGTGGTAGTGGAAGAAGATGCACACGTTTCTTGTCCAAAGCAGAAGAAAAATAGAGACGAGTTGGAGTTGGACTCCTTGCTTTAAATTCATTGTTGTATTTCCTTAATCGTGTTTCCTTCCCAAGTTTACATGGGCATGGGCTATGTACTAACTAATGCACTGAATATTTACGACCGGAGAGAGTTCCCTTCGGAGGGTAATTTGCCGATAATATTGGTCACAAAAGAGGGTCATGAAAATCATGTATTTCATTTCAAACTGGAGGTGACATGCGGAATGAATGAACATGAATGTGTTTGTTCCTTTCCCCCAATCCTGACTCCCCCAGGTTTCCTCATTCCACGCTAAATTTTCTCTTGGTTGAGTTTTTAACGGGAAGTGCACATAAATAAAGAGTACTAGTTAAAATTCATGAGTAGCCCACTCAATCATTTGTGTACTATCTTAAATACAATTTTTATATGCATGTATTACCCCAGGCTTCAGGTGTACATACGTTCATACATTCATGATTATATGTCCAATTTAGTTTCACTTGCTCTGAAAATGTCCTTTTACTGAGGAAAAACTGACATATTTTTTATGACTTGAATCTTCTCACAGTCAGTCATAGTGAGTAATTTTCAGAAATATTGAGCAGATGTGAGTTTGATTTCGGACAGTCGATAACCGTGTTAGTTAGTATACACATTTCTTATGAATTATTTATCATGTCGGTGGACATGGATTGCTTCCAGTAAACATTTTATGAAAATGAGCATATGAGAGCTTCCATCCACTCCATTGATTTAATCAGGATATCTAACCACGAGTCATTTAGTATAAAACAGGAAGATTGAATTCTATTGACATTCTTCTGATTGAGTGATTGTGATAGTTGAAAGGTGACCTCAGCATCAACCATGAAGTCGCTGGTTGCTTGTTTAAGCAAGGTTGATTCTGAAAGCAACGTTTAGTTTTGATCTTTGCCAAGCAAATCGGATTAAAGAAGCACAAACAAAACTAAACAGAAGATCATCAGTTTGATGAAGCAACAGCTTTGTAAACAGTAGGGCAGTAGTACTATAAGCATTTCATTTATATCACACATCTACCATGAGCTCTCACAACCGAACCAGCCTAACTCACTACGCATCCAAAAGCCCAGAGTTTTCGGATGAAGCGGAGCAGTGGAAAAAGAGAAATGAAAGGATTGTTCTTGACGTTGATGACGATGATAAAAAACAGCAGGATATTATGGCTGCCTACGCCTTAAAAATATTATGTTATGCTATTATTATGAGGCCTTGCCCTTTCCTTACATTTTGTTCAAAGGGTGATGATGGTGATGTGATGTGATTTAGACCACAACACAACTGAATAAAGCAGCCAAATTCTTCACCCAAATAAACTCCACAGCACAAAACAAAATGTTCTGTCTCAAAATGTGAATAATTCGTTCCACTCATTTTGATGTAGTTTACACGCTTGGCTTTGCCAGTTTATATCAGTTGTTAATGTGAAAGAATGTGCTGAGGGTAACGCCTTCCTTCACTACAACGCTGTTTAACAAAGTCTCTTATGAAATGGTAATGATAGCATTTTAGCCCCAATATTATTAACAAAGGAACGGGAAAGGTTAAAAGGAATGAACTGGATGAGAAACCTTCCCATTTTTGGCCATACTCACAATGAGTTCGATACACAAGTTTATAGTTTTATGCATAATATTATTATCTGGCTGTAACTCCATGTATGCGTATCACATCGTCGTGGCACGGCATGTCCTGATTTTGAATGTTTTGATGTGGAACCAAACACGTTTTAAGGAATCAAGCCGATCCCGAAAAATTGCAGAGAAAGGGTTGGATGTCCTCCTAAACTTTAGGTTGGATTGTTCACCATCGCCATCATCATCATCATCATCAACACCACCATTTAAAATGATAGTGGGGCAATAGTAATTAGTCGGTTCCTCACACTAATCTCCCATTGTCTACCTGTCCATTTTATCTGAAAATGCCAACGCCAAGGGCCTTCTCTCTCATTCTGTTCTAAGCCAGCCGAGCCAACTCATTTTGCTGGAGACTTGGTAAACGCTCCTCGATACAGAATATTATTATTATGCTCACTGAATGAAAGCAAGCATCTGGGCTGAATGCGAAAAGTCTGCGAGTGATGCAGAGACGTTTTATCAACAAAAGTGACTAGGAAACAAGATAGGTACACAAAAGATAAGAACCGTATTCACTTCACGTGAATGAAGGAAATGTCAGTCGTTCTCAACCGTTTTTAATGCATCTACACATTTACAACCAGACCACTTTCCTAGGAAATAACGGCTTCAGCCTGCCTGCCTGCATTCCAGGAACGGAACAGCAACACGTTTTGTTCATTCTCACTCACTTGCTTCCTTCCTACATGAGAAACTTGGAGTTGGTTTGGTTGGACTTCCTCCTTTAATCCCACATTTTCTAACGGCGACCATGTAAAAAAGGCCAAAAGCGACAGAAAAAGGAAGCATTGTCTGTGCACGTTATATTGGGTGATGGTGATAGTGGTTTGGTTTCGTTTCGTTGGTTTAATGTCAATTAGTAGTCGGATCAGATAGACACAGCTGGTACGAAGCGTTGGCGTTTCTTCATCACATCACATCAGAGTAAATGTCGATTCTTGTGAAGAGAAGCGAGTAGTCAACCCCCTATCATTCTCATTTTTATGGGAACCAGTCTTCGTTTCAACACAAACATTCATTTCGCCACGCTTTAAACGCTCGTCCGATTCGCAATGTATTTTAAATGCTTTTGAATTGAGTTTTATTTTCGCAAATGCAAATAAAGAGGAGATTAGCGACACATGGCATGGAAATAAAGAATAAAAGAGAACACTAAACACTCTACTGTTTATGTGAGCAATGTGTTCCGCCAGTTTCTAAATGTATTGGCGACAATTAGAATGAAACGCTTTTAGTTTTTTTGGTATGAGAATGTTATGCTAACCCAAAAAACAGATTGTGAGGCGTAGAAAACCCGAACACATTTAAAATCTCGTCTTCCTCACACCTAAATCCGCTTTGTGAATGAAAACTACGTCGATAGGCAGGAGCGCATTTGTCTTTTCGTATCATTATAAGCTTCATAATATCGAATAGGCCTTCGTGCTTCCGATTATCGACTAAGGTCATGTCATGTTGGACTCAAGGGGGAATGAGTGACTCACTTTAGAAGATGCCTTGTTCTGCTCATCGGTTTCTTCCTGGTAGCACAAAATATACAACATTCTTCACCCATGTAGAACAATTTGCTTAACACAAAAACAAAAAAGGAGCGCAGTAAAACCCCCAGCTTACGGGTTAGTTTCTAATTTTAAGCTTGTCGGAAGCTGGATGGATTTCATGAAGCGAGGTTGTTGTGTTTAATGTATACCATCAGATCATTGGTGTATGTTATATGGGGTAGGTTAGCATAACAAGAGGGAACAATGCAGTTATGCGAGTTAAGTCTGAACGTGTGTTGTACTAAGTAAGATCAATAAACAGAGAAAAACTGTTCTACATTTCCGTGTGGTGCAACAACTCACTTTTAATGTTGGTTCTACACAACGGAAGCATTGTTTTTGAAAATCGGTTACAAGTTTAAAATGTGTATTTTTCTGTGTAAACAATTTCTCTTCCTCTTCGCTTGCTCCAACCCGTGGGTTTGTATTTCTCTAACAAAAAACCGAATGTATGAGACCGTGGCACATGGTAACTGTCAAATATGGCTCACTCACCTCATTGCTCACTTCTCCGCACAGTCTGTGTTTGCGAAAGGGTAAAAATGACGAAGTAGTAGTGGTAGTAACCTAACGCTCTGCAGAGTTTTGTGGAGCATATTAGTTCAGAAAAGCGAGAGAGATTCATTTCCCTCATGAAATGCATGCATTCTCAACAGCTGCTCGTTTAATTTGTTGAGGATTAAGGGACATGTCTTATCAACTAAGCCGAGAACTGGCTGCTGGATTGAATGTGGACAACACACTCCAATCCAAATCAACATCAACCTAACGCGCACTTACGCTCCGTGTAGCAGTTGCATTAGATCCGAGCGAATGAGCAGGAATGTTCTAATTCCCATTTTATTTTACTACATTGTAAAGCTAAACAGGGCAAGACGTCCGTCGTCCGTCCGTACTTTAAGTTGAGCAGAGAAAACTATTTCCACGTGGATAAAATAGTGTCGACTGTCGTCGCTCTTGTCGCCGCACCAGCATCACTGTTTTTATGCAACTAACATTTTTTTCCTGTTGTTAACATATGCATATACCTATCCACTTTGTTGTATAACTTCAAGTTCCCTATTGCCACATAGCAAAGATGCAAATGGGATGGCGAGGCGGCTTACTTTCTGTCTTTTATATCGATTATGATCCTGACTGTCCATGCAGACATTAGTTTTGCAATAAAATAATAAAAAAGAACTTTTTGTCCACTTTGTATTTCCTGTGCAGATCATCGTCTTCGTCCTCATCATATGCTTCCCTTCGTTTTTCGCATGAAAAGGATGTTACACGACATATATTCTTGCATTCTTAAGCATTCAGCATGGAAACTTTTCAAATCTCTAAATATCCAAAACGCGGAGCCAACATTGCAGTTTCTTATTAAGAAAATGTCTGCATTTTCGCAAGCCTAAATAGGTTATCTAATATTCAGATGTCCTGAATGTAAAAAAGTAGTTTCAAGGGGAAAAATTCAGCAGTAGACATTTTCAGAGTTTCTGAACCATATTATACAAATGTATCAGTCAGTATGGGCTGCCATGCAAATGTGGAGAAGCTATTAAAAAGACAAGAATGATAATATGATACGATGATGATATTATTAGGACGCTTTGCTAGTTAT
Source organism: Orchesella bifasciata (assembly GCA_034697805.1). NCBI lineage: Eukaryota > Metazoa > Arthropoda > Collembola > Entomobryomorpha > Orchesellidae > Orchesella > Orchesella bifasciata. Next base: position 71,906 of record JAQGAP010000026.1, read on the forward strand.
TTTATTAAATTGACAAGAGAACCCAAGCATACTGTGGTGGAGTCGAATGCGTACATAACAAGCTTGTTGAAAAGTCCGTTATCCAAAGTTTTTATGCTCTGTTACCCATTTCATTTTGCTCCGTCAATTCTTTCCCCTCCTCGTCTCTCATCTCCTCCCTGATTTTTTGCTATCTCTTTCTCTTCCCTTGTTATTATTTCTCCCTCTGTTTCAATTTGTTCCTTTTAGTTAGGACGACGCGTGCATTATAATATATATGTTTTTTTTTGCTGTGAAATGTTATGTGCTCCTTTTTATCTATATACATGCCATCATGTGCAACTGGCTGTTAAATATGTGTACAAACAAATGTGTGTAAGTACTTACTTTGTTATTGACAGGAAGTAGGTTATTTGTTGACATTGCGATTTTCCAACTGTATTAAAAATCACGATATTTTATTTTGAGCAAAGTGAGTAGACGGCTGAAAGATTTGCGAAAGAGGGTCTAAACTTGAGCACTTCCTACTTTCTGTTGATCTCTGGTCTTTGTTTTCATTTGGTTGGAAAAGTATCTGCCCCATTCCCATCTGAGAGGACTACATTAGCTTCCCTTTTATGAGGGTATTAATTTTCAAAAGGAAACATCACGTAAATCACGTTTTATTAGCTACTCAATTCAGTAGCTAAATACTTATAACGATTTCGAGGGAAAATAAATATTTATTTTCGTTTCGAAATGTGTGCAAGTATTTATGCAAATATATGAGTATATATGAAAGCATGTATGTGCACATGGACGCATCCCGTATCAAGTTTTATGATTTTTTCAACTTTCCTCAGCTAATAAATAGGGTCAACTTTACTTTGTTGAAGAATAAAAGGAGCGTGAAAAAACAAATGGGGTATACATTGTTGTTATAATGATGAGTCTGTGATAAATAATGTTTTGCGCTTTTACGAGCATTTTCTGGGAAGTAATCATCCTCGCTTGATCCACTCCATTTTCTTTTCGTAGGGGGCATTTACATAAATATTGAATTTAGTAGGAAAAGGGGATGGATGAAGGTACGGCGCGTAACTGATATATGTTTTCCACCTGATGGGATAACGATGATATTGGTGATGTCTCCTCGACTACTCTTGTCAAAAATGAAATTGGATAAACTTTTGTCGTTTCTGCACATTTTGTTCATAATGTCGTCAAGGCAAACACACATGTTTACATGCTTATTGTCATCTTGTGGAAAAGCGATGTGAAAATATAGGGCTCCCCTTTTCAAGAATATTATCGTAAATCCATGGAGTTCACTCACTCTTACACATTCAATATGAAAGACAATAAGATAGGGAATCACAGTAACGCATTGGCAATGGCTTATTGCTTTAGGCATACTTACATTTGGATGGATGATGGAGTCGTGAAAAAACCAAAGTACATATTTGGGTGGATGGATGTCGACAGAAAAAATGAACCCGGATGGAAGGTTTTTTTACTGTATGCGGGCATTTTTGTAAAGCCTTTCTATCCATAGCATCAGTAACAGGATAGTCTTGGTTTTAACATCGGTAATGCAATGCATATATTGGTGAATGGTTTGTAATTTGATGGCTGTTGTTCATGTTTATTATTGTGTGTTTATGGCTTGTTGGTCGTTCCCTGGTAGACGGATATTTGCATAGCATTCGCATCATTTTGTGCTTATTGATATGATCACGATGTGAATACAAGCGACTCAAGATAGGAGGAGGAGGAGAAGAGTAAGCATTGTTGAGTGTGTGTGTAAACTTGTAAATACGCGTATTATAATATAATCGTGTGAGAGATGCAATCATGGCAAAGCTGTTTGTTTGGTTTTAGGGATAATAAACCCGAATTGCGAAAAGCAGCGGAAGTATTCCCTAGAGATAATCAAGCTACAGTATCAGTGTGCGGAGGACAGATGGAAAAGATGGTCGCACAAAGTAAATCAGTCAGCTTCACAGTAAATGGTAATAGGATGCGATGCAATGTAAAATGAGGAGCGTTGAGTGTGTAGAGAAGATAAATTTTTATCGTTTTCCAAACACAAAATATTTCGGTGTAATAAATGTGAGAAATAGTTACTTCCGTGAACGGATGATGTGAAAATCTTGGAGGAATTAGGTATTCATGGAACATTTGTGAGATGTAAATTATTTCAATGAGGTGTTTTAAAATGAAAATGGCTCCTCGACAATCCAAACATGGAAGCGAAGTTCGCTCCGTGCATATGAACAACCTTAGCAACAGTACTTAAATACTCCGTTTATTCTACCAAGCGTTCTCAAATGGCAGGGGAGATTTGAGTCAGACAAGTATTTACATTAGGATTTGGATCATCATGGGAGAGCGTCAAGACAATAGAAAAAATCACATTTGCAATTCAAGCCCGGATTGAGGAATAAAATGACACTAACATATGCTCAAAAACCTTTTAAAGATTTACTTTTTGAGAATGAATAACAAAAGGATTATGGTGTCAGACCAAAGACAGACGTTAACTTTCAAAGTTAAGTCTTACTTTTTCGGCAGAGATAGATTGTCATTTCTCACACTAGAAAACTTTTTCCCCTTAAAACCACCACCATTGCCATTCCATTATCGCCAACAATTGGGAAATTGAAGTAGCTATTTACTGCGTTTAAGTAGCGCTTGCTGGGTGTCACAAATTATCGCCTATATGGTCACTAAATCCAAAGTAAGCATCCTCATTGAAACCACAAAAAAAACTATACCAAATCTCGTGGTAGCCAAAGCCAAGTAATCCACATCAACTTTGCCGTGCCACCAAATGAAATTGCCCACATTTTGTGGTGATGGTGATGAGCGAGCATTAAATACATTTTTCCCAGTCATCAGCCACTGTTCGCAAAATGAAATGGCGTTGTATTGTAAAATACAGAAGAAAGATTTTGATTCATAGTCATAGTAGCCTGACAAGAAAAGAGGATCTTCTGAGACTGATTGTGATTGTGCCATGCCCAGTCCTACTTAACCTTTTAGAGGCAGAAGAAGCTGAGAAAAAGTATCTGTAAAGTGATGCAAAACAGAAAGATGTAGTCTTCTGCTGAAAGCAGTAGGAAGATGGAAGAAAAACAACCCAGCAGGATTACTAAAGTGTTCCTTCACATTTGCTAAGAAAGGACATGGCCAATTCTTCGTTTATTTTATTTCTCTTGCACTTTTTGTCAGAGAGAAATAATATGTTTGTGTGTGGTATGGCATGCCATGGTGTGGTGTGGCTCATTCGTTCTATCACTGACTTTTCTCGTTTTTTTTGCGTTATTTTAGAATGTGATAAAAACTTAAGTAGTAGAGTAACAAGATGGTGATGATGACGTTGATGATGGCTTTTTAACTTAGGTTTCATCATCATCCTTTTGGTTCCACCATTTAGATTCTTTTTCTCTGCTGACATACATGATTTCCTTCCATTTCAAAAAAGAAAAAGGCGTATCTCCTCTCATTCTTCTAAAGACGATGAGAAGAACAACTTTGAAGCTTTAGTTAGATTAGAAGAGCAACCCCCTTGAAAGAAAATAGTGTCATGTCTCCTCACAAACACGTTTTTTTTTTGCTGACAGGATTCCATACTTTTTTTATCTACACAAGAAAGAACCGTGAAAAGTAATAAATGGCTTTGGAGGAGAAGCGAATGTCAAATAGTTGGTTGGTGTGCATCTTTTTATGCTGTATAATATGTATATTCAAAAAAGTATCTTTTTCATTTTGATTTGTATAGCCGTAAAATGGTCACATTCATTGTTTCCTTGCGAAATTTTATGAAATATAGCTACGCACTTGCTTAACTCAAGGGGAGAAAAAACCTGAACGGATTTCGCCTCAAAACAAATCTCATTAAAATAATCTTTACAAAGAGGAGGTTTTACAAGTAATCTCAGAATTTTATCGCGCATCCACTCAATTAAATCTGATCCCATTTGATCATTACTTATCAATATGATCATGATCATGAATGGATGAGTATGAAAGGTGGTAAGAGCAAACGGATGAATGAATGTAACAACTCTTCCGGCCATTTCACAAATGCTCTGCAACCCGTAATTTTTTTCCTCTCGAATCCAAATTTAAATCTTCCTATCAAAATGGGACGAATCTTCTCTGATGAGTTTTATTATTGAAGATTCTAAGCTACCATTTTTAGCTCAAGGCTCCACATAACTTTTTGAAAAAAGCTCTGCTGTGGATTCTTTCTTCTCTTCTCCAAGATTTGCATGAATTATTCGTTCCAAAAAGAAAAGTGAGGCTGTTCTGCTGTCTACCGCTGCTGGTGAATGAGACGAAGATGATGATGATACTGCTGACATGCTCTAAATTCCTCTCTTCAGCTCAGCCTCCTTTTCTCCATCATATTTTTTCTTGGTTTTCTCTCCACTCCACTTGAGCTAAGTCAGTGTTGTGATGAGAAAGCATTGTGGCATGAAAAAATAAAAATGATGCTTTTGTTCTCCTACCCCACATAAAATTCCATTTCTTTCACTCTCTCTCCAGACTTTACTTACATTTACATGCTCTTTCCATCTTGTTCGTAGTCTTGTGATGCAATGCATTAGCATCCAGCCATCCATCCCCACCACATCATCAGCCAACTTCAGAGTATCACATCAGCTCAAAAATTTATGAAGAATGCTTTCATCCTCATGGCTTATGCATTACTTTTTGCCATATATTCGTATCTACCAACATGGTTGCTAATATGGTTAGCAGAAAAATTGCAAAATGAGTAAAAAAATATGCAAGTTTGGGTTACATGGAGTTGAGTTGCTCGACTTCATTTTTCTTATGATATCAAACACAATCAATAGAGTAGAGCTAGGAGCAATATTAATGCAGTTGGGTTACTCATCGTCAGTTTATACATAATCACATTCCATGTTTCTCCCCCTCACCCAGCCAGGTTGCTGTTATGTATGGCCACTTGCATATTTGGCAAGGTTGTCAAATATGCAAAGTGGCATGCATGAGAATAAAGAGTGAGCTTACTTTTTGTATGTCTGGTTTGCAGATTGGCATTCCATTATTTTTTTGTATGGGAGATGAATGTGATGGGTGAATCAATAACAATGTATCAATAAAACAGAAACGTCTTATATGGGTTACGACGAGCCATGGACATTCCATTCCAATATTTTTCTTGCAAATAAATTGCAATGAAAATCCATCAATCCCCAAGATTTATTTTTTGTGTTTCAATCCTTTTATCCCATTCTTACCCTTGACATAAATGTTTTTTCCATTATGCCATGTTAAGTTATATATCGCCGTCTTTGACAAGCGTCTTTTCATCTCGTTGTCGTCGGCATGTTTCCATCATCAATATAGTTTTCTCACTTGAATGTCACATGTGCTATCTGTCGTCAGCAGGAGCAGCACTCCTTTTAGAGCAAGCAAACCTACATATTTGAAAGAGAGGGATCATGACCACGTCATATCACATCATATGCTAACAAAAATGTGTGAAGTTGAAAAGGGATTTTGTGCTTGTTCTTTCCTACGATTATTCGCCTCCAACATACTTATTTTCAACGTTTACTACGCAGCAAATACATGATATTTGTCTGGCCCTCACAAAAGGGGACGTCAAGGTCAACCCACTTGTTACTCGGATCAATATAAACTTGTCTCGATGTTTCACTGAAAATTGCATTTTATGCCCAAAATAAAAAAGCAAGCATCGCAATAATAAATTTCCAGTGAATAGTTTTTGTGCTTTTGTCTGTTTCATGGATGATTTTATGGAAGCTTGAACTGAAGTTAAATGTGAAATTGCTTGTAAGAAACAATAATGACGGTCATTAATCATTTACAAAAAATTATATGATGATTACTTGCAGCATAATGTTTCCTTAACGAGACTGTTCATTCTGGAGAAAATATGGAGGAAACATTTATTGCTGGAAAATTGATTCAAAAAGTGGCTGCAAGCTAATCTTTCTCAAATGGCAATGCGGCAAAAACGTTCTCTTTTTCCTTTCTTGTTCCATCTCAGATAGAACCAGGGTCCAGTTTTTATTCTTCTCTCATGTTCATTAAGATCCGAGTAAAGCACACAATTTCAAATTACAATTGCGATTATGCTGTAACAATGAAAGTAAATTGAATTGTCTCATTTATATGATTTGTAGAGGAAGGAAAAAGCGAAAGTAAATGATGAAAAGTTTTTTGGTGACAGAAAACAGAAGACTTTTCCTTTCTGTGTTTCATATCTCTCAACTAGAAAAGTCCGGATCTTGAATGAAGTAAAGTAGAAAAAAAACATCTTGTCAAACCTTCCTCATTCAATCCAATCCACCTTATTCACACCCGAAGTTAGACTGTCACGAAAACTGGAATCCAACGTAGTCAGATGAGAGTTTTGCAAAGAACCAAGCTGATTAGTGATATGCCATGGCGTGGCATAGCATGACGCTTTTTGCTAGTATTACATTGAACGATGATGATGATGATGATGATTAATGCTGGCAATATAAGACGCTGAGTCTAAGAAAAAAGTTACCACTTTCATGATGTTCTATGCCAAAAAAATGTAAGATTTTTAGCCGGAGAAAAGAAAACAAGTAGTTCCTCCGCTCTATATTTTATCATTAATGTTGTTACATGGAATGGAATGTACATAAGATTTCGAACGTGCTGCCACGAGGATTGAATTCATCCTGAGAAATCCAAGAACTGATTGATGATGCCCATTAGCAAAAGGAGTTTCTTCAACTACTCATGTCGCTTTTTTCTCCTGATCTGATGGGAGACGATGTACATGAATGAGAGGAATGATAGGGATGTGTTGATGAGATGAGCAAAAACTAGAAAAAATTGTCTCTCCGGCGTAATACAGTGATAATGGTTAGGAGTGATGCATGATGTGATGATATAATACAAAAAGTTGTAACTGGACTGGATTGTTTGTAGGATCATTTCCCATTGTTTGTTTTTTATGTATCACTTTTTTTGCGAAGGAGAGCAGGAATGAAAGTCATTTTGAGCACGTTTTAAAAGTGTAATAAGATTTGTGTGCTGAACAGAGCACCTCTTTGGTAATTGTTATTGCAACGGTTTAACTTACAGAAGATCTCTCTTTCAGCAGTTATCTCTTCCTTGTACACTTTCATTGACCATATCGGGAGACAAGTTTTGATTGAAATATTTCATCAATGCGGATGTATGTATGTAGAAATGGTCGTAAGTACATGTATTTGTACATGTTACCGAAAATAAAAGAACAATGCCAAAAAATGTTCTTGTGTTCGTCATCATCGTCGTGTTTGTCAGTTGAGGTCAATTGAATATACATTTTATTACATGAGGAGATTGTCTCCTACAGCAAACTAAGTTAGGTGCTGTAGTAACAAGTGGATGAGGATGATGAACGACATTGTGATGTTGATGATCCACCTTGCCTGTCAATGTACATCATATTCTCGTGCCCAAATAGAAACTGATTGTTGTGAAAACAATAGATGAATAATAATAATAATCTGCGCAAGTTACTATTTTTGAGCACTTGACACGACACTCTGTATGAATATGATGCATACTACCTGTCTACATACTCGACAAATTATACTATACTACTGACTGAGCTCATGTTTCTGTAACGTAAATACAATAGGTATTCAGTTTACCTACGTACTATCATTAACTAAACTTGCTTCGCTTAATCCACCTTTATGAATTATAAGGATTTTGTAATGTCATATTGAATACAAAGTTCTTCTTAAAGTATTAAGGCTAAAAGTTTGCTTGTTTTGTTCTATGCTCATGTTAGATTAGATCCCAACGTTAAATCCATGCGTTAAATTTAATAAGTAAGGTTGCAACGGCAGCAACTGGAGTGTGAGCACTACAATTATTTTTATCCTTATATTATTGTAAGTACTCAATATATTTAGAGCAAAGCTTCTATCTCTTGTTTTTCATTCCATAAAACACGTTGAGATATTTTTATGACCGAGTACTTTATACTTGAGGCCAAGGTTTTCGTTCTCCGCATGATTTCACCTCCAATTGAAATCGACAGCGTTTGCCGTTTGTCCCACAAGCGGATTTAAATGAGGGATGCAAAACCACAAGTTAGCCAAACAAGCGGTTGCCTCTCAAATGACGAACCTAGTTCCTCACACTTTTAGATAGAAATAGGAACCAATTTTTTTTAGATTTTCTTATTCAATTCTAATTTCAGGGGCACTCACCCACCAAGCCAACTCATTGTTTGAGTGTGCGCATAGCCATAAGGTGACAGTGGTTTTCTTTGCGGCAGAACTTTTTTAATTGCAAAGTGCATCTCATCTTGACAGCTTTTACATTGTGCAGCGAGCAAAGCAACCTCCATTTTTTATTTAAAATTCAAGAGCATGTAACCACACCAAACGCTACAATGCGCTTAGCTCAAGGTGGAAAGGCGTTGAAGGATTCACACCTTTCCCCTTCTTTCAAACAATACTTCCAATTATGATGGTATTGACAAGTGCATTGGATGGCATAAGAAATAATGGCAATAATCAAGATCACAATGATGATTAGCATCATTATTATGGTCATGTGGTTTGGGTGCGGTAATAGGTGGAGTAGAGATGAAAACAGAATATTACTTATGCACTCGTCTGTCAAAACATTGGGTGCCATCGGAACCAACACATTAAAGTCCATGTATTGTTGAATGAAAGTGAAACTTTATACACCAACTTTTGAAAACGAAGACAAAGCCATAACTGGCAGCAAAGAGTGCAAGGCTCCGAGTTCATGGAAAATGACTCTGTAAATGGTGAAGAGATAGAGTTGCAGTTGTTCCTTTCCTGAATTAAAAGCTATTCCGTTCTAAACTTATTTATTTATCATAGATGGTAACTCATAAGTGTGTAAGTGTGCTCAGCTTTCATGAAAACGAGTAGTTGTATCTACTCATATATTATATTCTCCTTTTTCAATTTCATAAATCCAGTTCCCTTGAGAAATTGGAATGGACGCGACACAGCTGAGGCACACACACAGAAAATGAACTGAAAGTGGGACGACGCAAACTGTGACATTGTTATTCATCCTTTGTTGTTCTGCTGAAAATGTAGCAAAAAATACATCAATGATGCATGGAATACTGATTTTTTTCTATGAAATTACCAACGGGACACTCGGATGGACATTATGCATGCTTAAATAAAGAGGGGACTCGTTGGCTAGATTGGGTGCATGTATACACAAATTTTTATGATTGTTTGTTTCTCTCTTGTTTTGGTATACCCTTATGATTGCTAACGAAAACGAAAGGCATGTGGATGAGATGGAAGAAAGGGAAAAGGATTATTGCATCCGCATCCCATTCCCACTAACCATACAGAGCAGAAAATGATGCTTTTGTATGTGTTTGTATCAAAACATTGGTTTTCATTCGTGTAATTTATCCAACGATGAACCCATATTGCTTGCATCCCATCGTATCGCTCACACTCACTGCGAGAATGAGATGATGCATGCATAATAAACGGATTAAAGCATGAGCATGCAGTCCACTGCAGTTGAATGGTTTTTCGTCCACTTAAATAACATTTGCATCTCCAACGACGACAACGGCAACCTGCCTGCATCCCCTGGGTGAGGAAATAAAGCGGATGAAGTCGGTTTGGAAGTGATTCAGTCCACTCACCGATTTTCTCTTAAAGTCTATCTGAAGTTTCACTAATTCCCTGCGCAACATTCGCTTTCAGTCTATGCATAATCATATGAAACACAGGGTTGTTAGGATTGACTAGAAGTCATTTATTTTCATTCTCCTCCGCATTCAAATTCATTTGTTTGTTTATGATGGAAACTCACTCTCTTTCTCATCCTAATCCAACCATTAAACAGCCTGTTTTTATTGAGGTTAGCTTTTATGCACATGCAGCGGAAAAATGTGTACAAAAAATGAAAATTAGGTGAGGGTTTACAACTACAATGCATCCAATAATATGAAACTACATTGATGCATGCAGGGAGACAGTCATCAATTGGGATTTTAAGCGTTGTTGCAATATTGGGCAGGATTCGTTATGCAATAATTGCATTGGTTGGTGCTCGATCTTTGTCGAGAATGTGAGTCAATTTCATTTTCTTTTCTTGCTCGCTCCCTTGTCAGAGTGCAGTAAGTGAAGTGAGCTGTGATTAAAATAGCGGTGCTTGTTTGTTACCATGCATAAATATGAATGAATCATATAAAAGAGGGAGAATTGCAAAGGAGCAGATATGAGGACATGGCTCAGAACAGAACCGTCATGAAAATGTAGCATGGTTCGTTAATCAAAACATGACAGTGCAGATTAGAAATATATTATTAAAAACTTATTCACCGTGCTACTTTTGATTATGTGATGGCCGGACGGTAGAGCACAGCAAAGCAACGGCAACTTGTTAATCATCATCAAACCATGTGGGGTTGCTTGATTGTTGTGTGGTATTACATGACATGATGCTGGCCTGGCCAGCTCTGATGCTAAAAATGAAAGAGGAGGCTAGGCCTCACTGAGCACGCTGTCAGGTTCTGACTTTACAAACATTGCATCAATGTGGATTTCGACACACTTGTGACCATTTTTGCGAATAATTACTGCAACATTACTGTTGTGCCTATTTTAGTCCAAATCAGACGTATATTTCCTTTCAGCTATAAAATATGGGGCAATTTGAAATTATGAGCTGCAGCCGCAGTCAGTGTATATCATCTCAGTTTGTACCGTATCATTATTTATGGTTAACTATGGAAAAGTCATAAATTACGAAGGAGGTTGCCTAACAATGTTACCTTTTCTTTTAAGAGTATTAATTAAATGTAAATCTGCTGTTAGCTAAATGCAGTTGCTAATTCACGAAAAATCTTTTTACTGTTTCTCAATTTCAACAATGGTAACACAACGGGAGAAAAGTTGTTTTTTAGCCCCTCAAAGCCTGTTCATGCAATCCAACTCCTTTTTCTGTTTACCTTGCTAATGAGGTAAATTTTATGACTTTTTGATATAATATTGACATTTTGATGGTAACTTGAAGCGCTCAAGATAATGATGACTTTTGATCACAAATGATATTCTATGAAATGACAAGACTTCCACATCAATATGATCAATTAAGTTCTTTGTATAATACCTACTTAGCTTTTTTTGCAAGGCCTACGAAGATTTAATAAAGGAAGGTAATCTGACGAAAACTCAACTTGAACCTTCTCTAAAGCATTCATACGTATAAGGTAGGATTTTGATTAAAACCCACTTCAGAAGTCATCTCTCTCAGATTTTAAATCGACAGTCATGCAGACTAGTCAATAAAATCGCAAGTATTTTACGGTAAAGCTTCAAAAAACATGTGATGTTAGTGTGAGCATGTAGTTTAGCCCATATTTGGAGGGTTTGAAGAGTGGATTTGATTGAAGTTTCAACTCACAAGGTTTGGATTTGCCAAGCGCCAGGTGGAAGATCTGGTTTACTCTATTTTCAGAAATAAGTGGCATACCTACATCTCCATGTACATGTGACCTGATGTAATTTTCTGTATGAAGGGAGTTGATAGTTGATTACTTCCTAGAAGGAGTTTGAAACATGTTGGTCCAATTTTCACACATTCTCTTCGGCAAACTCAACCTCTGCAACAGTTACAGGAGGTTAAAGTAATAAAGCCGATGTAATCGGACGTAAACACGACTTGCTGAGTCGAGATTCAGCTGCGCAATGAAACTGGGATAATCTGCCATGTCTGTGATGATGATGATGTTGTGCTTAGGAGTGTGGGTGTGAATAAACCAGTATGAGTATATGGCAAAATATACACAAACATCCGGCTGGCTTTATTAAGAATGGAAAATTAATAGCGCAGATTTGCGAAGGTAATTCAATTTCCATGCAATTTACTCTCGGGCATATACAACTGCGTACTAGCAAGATGATGATCATGGGGGGAATCTGTGAGACGAGGATTTCTAATCTTTTCGTTTGCTACAATCTCATTACCTTCTGTAACTATCTAGTTTGCCGTAAACCACCGAAACTTTTCACTTCAGCAGGAGCAGCGGTATGAGTTGACTTCTTGCTCGGTATGCTTTTGCACCCTCAATGTTAAACTGCGTAAGCTTATATAATACCGAATATATTTTTTAGCAAGATTTTTATTAAAATGAAAACTCTAACTTACGCTCACACACAAAATGTACTGGGGTATTTAATACATATGTAAATTTTCATGCCAACTCAATCAGTTACTGGGAAAATGTAATTTGCATTAGCCAATTTTGGCTTATGAAAAGATTCATGTCATATCACGGCAGCTCGGGTCCTATAACCTATCCTATTACGAAAGGAGGGAGGAGAGTAAACCGTAAACCACGGAACGAAAACTGCCAGCAGGCTTGCAAGCAGCAGATAAAGCGAAAAAAAATATGACTGATTGTCAATTGCGTAAGGAAGGGGATACAAACACAATCTCTGGCAAAGGGACTGGTCTCTGAGCTTTGAGCAAGAGTTGTGCTTAATTAGATTATCTTGACTTTCCAAATAAACATGCTAATCTTAAATGACTCTATTACGGAACATGGGATAAAAAAAGAGTTGCTAAAGGGCAAAAGCCTAACCAACCGCGTAGCATAACAAACAACATACCAACCAGTACGATCGCTACCACATCACACGCTAATGTCCCCCTGTCTTGTCTTGTGACATTCTTATCAATTTATTTATGTAGGTTGTCATGTTTTATGTATGATTGAGGGTAGGCTCAGAACGATGTGAACTAAATATCCGTCTATCTTATCATATCATACCAATTGTACCGTACAGAACCTTGACTTTTTCAAATGAACCGATGGAGATGAGATGGAGGTTTGAGCAGCAGCAGAAGGAGAGTAAACAAAGCATTTAAAAGAGTTTTGATTTCTGTTCGTAGTGAACTCTGATCTCAAATCCTTGCACTAATTAGAAATAAATGAGAAAAGAAAAAAATAAGTTGTAAAATTGTGCTTAATGGAAATAAGTTATATGTGAGGCATACATTGTAGAACTTGGGCTGCCTCATTCATTACGATCTGTTTGGTTTAGTATATCTTTATGAGCGAGATTGGAAAGAGGATGCAGATGTGTAAAGTAGATGTGGACATGGTTTTCAAGCGTTAAAAAGCCGGCTGCATGCATATCCAATTGTGAAGGAAATGAATAGGCATTTAAAAGGATTTCTCGCTTATCATCACCACGCCGTGGCAAACCATAGGTTGATCATGGTACAATAATTTATATATGTGATTTTGCGCTATCATCATGATCATCATTACTGCCACAGAGGTTTCATTGCAAAATCGTGACTCGCTGTATTAATTTAGATGAAAGATGCAAATAAAATTAAACGGGTTCTCTCTCTATTTTGTCGTTCGTTACAGATATGAAGAAATCATCAAGGAAATCTCAGCGCTGGATGAAATGCTTGAGCAGTACAATGACACGTCATTGCCATATATAACAGAGTTTGAGACTTCCTGTGGTGATTCATTACAACCTACAACGGATGAAATAGCGGTGACAGACTCACAACTGCCAGTGTCAGCAGTTCATGTCGTGCCGCACCAGAAACAACAGCAGGCTCATTCCCAGTCCTCGTCAGTCAGTAACCTCGTGGCGGTGAATGACAATAGCAGCATCATCCTACCTGAGACTGTCCTGCATTCATCATCATCATCAACTTCATCACCCATGAATGGGAACAAAGTAGTTGACCAAAATCAGAATTTGGATTGGAGTGAGGAACGGGTGGAAGGAAGGAACAATAACGGTCCCATAATCCATACTAGTCACTTAATTCAAATTCCAGTGGTGGAGCAACCGCCCACCCCCACCAACGGCACGTTTAAGACTCACTCAAACAACACGAGAACGTTCCATTCCGTGTCAACCTCAACGTCGTCCTCATCATCATCATCATCGTCAGCCGGGGAAATGAATGGGAACAGTATTCATAATGGCAATGAGCGCCATCAACACCAGCCCAAAAGAAAGGGGAAGGGTTCTGGAGGCGACGGCGGTGCCACTACTACAACTCCTGCCGTACCAGCCAGTGGTGGTGGGACCTACAGTAAGGGGACAAGCTATGAAATTCTCATTCCAAAAATCACTTCCGGCTCTTTCGTCAGTCGTGACTCCTCCATCAGCAGTGGGAAAGGTACTATTACAACATCTAGTCATTCCAACAGGGCATCAATTATGGTCCCCGTGATTGAGTCACAAGATACAAGTAACAACACTCAAAATGGAGGCAAGGTGAGACCCCAACTAAATATGGGTATTTTCCAACCAAACTCATCATCACAAGACGCATCATCATCATCTCAGGGAACAAACGTGCTAGTCCACACCAAGGACATTCATACAACACACGTACCTGTGTCAGAAGCAGGGGGAGCGGAAACCAGTGAAACTCACGTGGGTGGAGGAGTCATTGAGAATAATGGTGGAGTTGCTGATATGAATCAGCAGAATCATCATAATTCTAATAGCAAATATTCAAAAGGGGCTAATGGGAACGGCTCCGTTTCCTCAACATACATAACAGTTTCAGAAGGGAAGTCTAGCTTGGGGCAAAGCAGTAGTGGGACTGTCTCATCTGCGGTGATGATGATGATGAGAGGAGATGAGGAGCAATGGAATTTCCCATCAGACAAGAATCTTCCGAGATCGCTGCGAAAAACTAGAAAAACATGTTTCCTTGATGAGGGAGAACAGGGTGATGGCAAGCTCAGAGCTCGGGCAGAGAGTCCTTACTGTGATCAGTCTAATGGACTCTATGCAAGCAGTGACCATAGCGTTAGCAGCAGTGATCAATGTAATTATGTTAGTGACGTGAATGGGAGGAATGGAAGCTGTCATAAGTCCCCGAGAGTTATGCCTCGCAAAGGAATTCCATCTAAATGCGAAATCATTAATAAAGGCGATGGCAATTTCGCATTGGAGGGCCCAAACAAGCAGATCTGGAATGGGTTGCAGAATCAACAGCCGCAGCAACATCATCAACAACCACACACAACAGTTGTTTCAACCTCCTCATTATCATCAGGGAGCAAGGAGATGGGAAGGAGTGACAGAAAGAAAATTTATGAAGATGTTGTTCTCCGCTCACAAGCCGCATCCTCAGATAAACTCAAAAAACCGGGATCGACTCACCACTCTGTTGTTGCCAACAACAGCAGTCCTTCTTCAACCTTCACAAGCTCTTCAGGTGTCAGTTTAAGTGTCAGAAGTAATCTGACACTGGAAGAGGAGCCAATTCAACGAGGAAAGTCCTCCAACCATCACCATCCAGGAAAGTCAAGAAAAGGCTACCATCATCACCCCAATGAGCTTCAGCAGCAACAACAACAGACGCAAACACAGCAACAGCAGCAGCCAGCTCCCAAACCAAGAGTTCGCCAACAAATCCCGTCTCCCGGAACGGAAGTTCCTGTTCCGGGTACTAATTTGGTGACTCCTCAAAATCAATTTATCCCGTCGTTTGCCAACGGTAGGCAAAGCCATCATCAAGACCCTTACCAAAGCCAAATTTCGTGCACTCCCATCACAATGTCCTCTCACCATTCTCCGGACCCTGTGGAGATTGGGACAGAGGAGGCGCATCGTGATGAACCACAACATTTCGCGGGTCGTGACGTACATCTCTCCTCAACAAGTTCGCCGATCAAAATCTGTCATCCTCACAGTCTGATCAAGTCTTGTGTGGATGCGGAGTTTGGAGAGATTGGTGACAACTTGGGGAAAACTGGTGGTGACAAGGCAAAGGCTCGACGTGGTAGTCGCAAAGGGGAGCTTAATCATTCCATGAGTGGTTTCGAACCAGTTGGCCAAGAGGATTCCAACGGATCCCTGCCCAATCAATCACAAATGATGAGAATGATGATGATGATGAAGTCCAGTGCCAAAAATAGTGTTGGAAGCGCCAGCAGCAGTAGTCGAAGTAGCAGTAGTAGCGGCTCTGTCAGCGTTAAGAGTAGTAGCAGCAGCTCTGAAAACAACTGTGCTGATGTATTTCATGAAAATATTGTGCAAGACTATCCCACAAATATTTTTAATGTTGCTGCTGCAGTCGCGGATCAAGATGCAAGAAGTGGGGGTGGTTCCCCACGGGGTAGGAAAGTAAGCAAGGAGGAAACTAATTGTAAGCTTATTGATGAAATTGGAATAGTAAACACCAATGCTGAGAAAAGCAATGGTGGTGGTGGTGTAAATAATGCAGTTGTCGTGATGAGAGCAAAGATCTCTGGGAGTGGAAGGGGCAATCTGCAACAAAATGCAAATCAAACGGGTAACAAAAAGAATGTGAATGGAGGTGGCAATGGTGGAGGCTCTGCCAATCAAGGGAATAACTCTACTCTGGACATTGATGACGGCTACCTCAGCATGATAAATAGAAATGAGGCACCACTCCTCTGGCCGGAAGAATTTATTGAAAATGAAACATTTTCGAGGGATGAGATGAAGAGACTCTCAGTTCACTTGAATGATGATGAGACAGATGATGGTGGCAGTTCCAATTCTCATTCACCCCCTCACCCCAAAACCAAGAAGGGTGGGGAGAAGGAAGGCAGTTCTCCAAATAAGTCAGAGTTTGCCACCTGCAATCCGAATAGGAACAGTATGAGTGGGAGCAGCAGCAACACGAGCAGTGGTCATGAGCAAAACAGAAGAAACCGAAGGGAGAGGGCTCATGTGCCGGGAAGAAGTTCCACAGAGAAAACCGATTACTTTTCTGACGATTCTTTGGAAATGGAAGGGGATGATGAGATGCTTCTCCAGTCTGGCAGCGATAATATTAAAACAAATGGCAGCGGCAAGCAAGGAAACTCATCTTCTCCCACAGCGGTTGTAGTGCGTCCTTCTACCAGCTTTATAATCCCATTCAATACGAAGGAAGATGATAACTTAAAGGTAGAACCGGTGGAATCCCAAACAAAGAAAGATGAGAAAGTATCACAAATCCGCAAATCCAACAGTCAAGTTTCTCGAATCCCTAAAATGGTCTCTCCTGCTTCCTCCAACCGACGAAGTAGTGCAGGTAACAATGTCATTCAGAAGCGGGACTCGTTCACAAAAGCTAGCAGCCATAGTGGAGGTTCCAGCCCGACATCGGGTTTCCCCAAACCCTGCTCATTCTTCATCCCATTCTCAACAGAGACCCAAACAAATGATGGCAATGCTGCTGTCACCAAAATGTCTGCGTCTACCGGTGATAATTACGTTGTAAATTCCGCTGTCTCTCCTGTCAACGTCCCCTCGGTGCGATCCACGTCTCTCCCGTCTTCGAGGAGGAACTCATCAGCATCTTCCTCTGAGAACAAAACTCATCGTGGTCACCATGCAGCGATCGCGTGGAACATTAGTTCTTCACCGGACGACGACAACAAACTGAGACAGCAACAAAACGCAAACAAGGCTAGTGCTCCAGACAATTACCTTATCGACTCACGTAACAAGTCAGAGGACGTTGGTGCTGCTTCTCACCCAAGTAACAAAATAAGGGAGCAACTAAACGGGCTAAAGAAGGAGGAAGAGAAAGTAACAGTAGATGCAGAGGGTAGTATTAGTATTGAGGGGGCTAACAAACTTGACTTTGACGAGATTAATCCAAGCGCTACTACTACTACTTCCAATACTAATTCTAGTGGTGGTGCTAAAACCGGGGACAGTATGTCCAAGCGTGCTAAATTCCAGAAACAACAAACGTTCCTTGTCTCTCCTTCTTCCAGAGAAACTACTACTTCTTCGGATGGACATGGACAAAGACTGATAGATCCAGATAACCAGAGTACGACTCCGTCACAAGACACGGCACTCCTACTAACTATTGCTACTACTCACCAAAACGAACAATGTAATAACAACAATGATCAGACGCCCGACAAGACCGCCACCACTGAACATAATCAATTGACATTTATGGACAACAACAAAGAAAATGACTCTGCGTTCCAATCCCAGACTGACCAAGAAAGCTTTGAGGGGAAAGTACGGAACGGAAATGAGAAAGTCAATGTAAATGGCGAGGGGATGCGAAATGCAAAAGCTAAAGCCAACTGCGACCAGAAGAATATGAGGACGGAGCTTAATACATCAAGTACCATCAGTCACGACGACAATCACTCGCCACAAAATTATGCTTCTCGGAATTATACTTTCTCAGAAAATGATGTGGTAGTGGTGAATGGTGGAAATTCATGGGAGTTTGATGGGAAACAAGGGTTTGACAAGGGCGTAGAAGAGGAAGATAATCAAAATAAGCTTCTTGAGAACCAAGAGTCGGTCGCTGAGGAGCTTGAGTCTGTCGTAAAAATGTTCTTGAAAGCCACGGCTGATCTACTTCATCCTAAGGAAGAAGAGGTCGAGGAAAGTGCTTCCACCAAAGGGAAAAGTGAAAGCGACAGGAGCAGCTGTGGAAATCTCAAGTGTGAGCCCGGACGAGTGGGTGATTCGCTTGATGATTCGCAGAAACAAGCAAGTGTAGTTATTGAGTGCAGTGGTGATGTTGATGATGATGATGGCATAATGTTGTCCGAGCTAACGGATTACGAAAATGGGTCCTACAACCAGGGGGAAAGTGGAAATGTCCAGAAGCTACTAGCTGACAATATTTCCAGCCTCAGTGATGCGGTAAGAAACATATTATTATGTGTATATATACGTTTCTATGTACGATTTCTCAGTATTTCAATTTGAATTAAATATTTGCTTCTCACTCTTGTTTCAGGCTGCGAAGCAACCACTAATGACGTCAACTCCTCTTGCTGATCGGTCATCTCGAGGCAGTAGTGAGAGGAAGAAGAGGAGAGAGCTGGATGGGACAAGTCCCATAGTCCGGAAAGAAAACAGCTCAAGTGCTATTGGTGGTGACAAGCGTCTCTCATTCCTAATGCTTCCTGAGACTACAGACGAAGAAGAGGCCGTGATCGAGGACTTGCATGAGCAGCCACCAGCATTCATTCCAGAGCCACCTCCGGTTGATGTCATTGCCCCAATACGAATAGTCGCTCCACCACATGCCAACATTGTGGACACATCATCCACATCTTCTTCCTCCATTCACCCGAGTCACCTTCACAATCTAGAAGGAAAGGTGGCTCTAGACCTCCTATCACAACGGATCACAAGAAAATGTCCGAGTCCCGTGGAAAATATGTCTGTGTCCCAGTTTTTGCATAACAAAAAGAACATTTGGGCCATGTATGATCGTCCGTATGATGAAGGTAGGTTAATAATACTCTTTAGCATATAAGTCGCTATGTGAAACATTAGCAGGATTCCTATTGAATCTCGTTATCAATATATCACATTGCAGACGTGCTTCCCCCAAGCTTCCCAAGAGGCTTTGCCAGTCGCTCGCAAGAAAATCTTGTGGATGCTATGACTCATGAGCGTTTGACCAAAAGCTTTTCCGCACGCGGCCAGTCCTCCACTCTACCTTTGAACTGTAGACCTCCTCCGGTACAGCGAAGAACAAGCACTTTTAGGAACATGTTTAATAAGTTTAGAAAACGTAAGTCCAACTTCAAAATACTTAAACTTACTTAAAATAAGTTCAACTCTTTTTATGAGAAACTCTAAGGCCTCCTTTATAAACCATTTATTGCCTACAGATAAAACTACAGACACGGTTATACCAGAGGGTCCTGAGTTACGGGATGAGGAAGCCCAGTCCATCACAAGTCGGGAGACTGGACCATCCGAAGGGAAAAAGAGGGGATTTTTCAGTCGACTTTTCAGAAGAAGCCGGAAACATTAATGGATGTGAACAATGTATCATCATCATTCTACTCTTGTCTTCTTTTCTCATTCATATACAATAATATATGATATGTACGGATGTGACCGCGATGAGCGCTTTTACTTTCCTACTTGTACCAATACCAATGATGATGACGACGATTGATAACCGTTGTATTTTCAACTTTCATTTTTTGAAATTAATAGAGATCGATAGGTAGCTAGATCGTAATTTTGGAATTAAAAAACAAACCATAGAAGATTTTAATACCTCCGATGTTTAATAAGGCGAGCTGTTCGTGAGACCATTTCTCCTAATTCCGTAAAAAAACGTGTTAATTTTCAGTTGAAAGATGGGAGCCACTACACATTTCCTTCAGCTTCGAGGTTGTAGGTATGTATTTGAGGAGCTGAAAAAGATACTAGCTTTAATTTGAGATTTATGTACGTAAAAGAAAGGTGTACCTACTACATATCTTCTTGTGAGCAAGGAATAATGATTAAATTTGTTATTTACTGATGTAGAGATTTTAATTGCTATTAAAAAATGTTCCAGTGTGATTGCACGCTGTACGATGACTAACCAAATCAAAAACTCGGTAGAGCATAATTCCCAGTAGCATAATAAGCATAACAAAACCAAGAAACTTGTATTGTGTCGTAGGGAATGTCAGATTTAAAACGTTTTTGTACAAAAAAGTCTGTACATTTTTAAGGATTCATTTTGATCGAGTATTTTTGTGATTTTCCATTATAGTACAGTTCTAATTTTAATGATGATCCTCTGTCGTCTCCTCCATCAATGATAACTAAAACTCATTGTTGAATGCGTTGTTTATGAAAGTTGGTAATAATAATATGCATAATACTATGTTTTATGAAAATATTAAATGTACTAATTTGAACATGCAGTTTAGGTATGTTTCGTTTTTGTTGCCATTTTTTTTCCTTTGTGTACACAGATTCTTATTGTTGTTGTATGTATTACTTAGTTGTACATATTAACCTCTATTCGGGTGTGCGGAGAGGTTCTGTGTAAAAGTATTCTGTAAACCTGTATTAAATGTTCAATTCATTTTAATAAATTTGGTAAACTCCCTAATTAGTATGTACTATTTTAATGTATGTATGTACATAATAATATTTAAGAGTGTGTGAATCAGTTGATGATTGCTAAAACATTATATATATGAACATATATATAGCCATAATTTTCGAGAGCAAATTTAATAAACTCGCCAATAAAATCGTTTCAATGAAAAGATGCCGATTTGCGTATTTCATTTGCATAAACTCATATAGCATACTTTTGCATATCTTGTCGACGCAAAGCACCAGGAAAAAAATACGATTAGGAATAACGAAAGCCAAAGTAGCAGTTCTCCCAAACATGATTATCTGAGATATAATAATTTTTATTTATAAATGCAAAAACAGAGTCCTCAGATATTACAATTTTTATATAATAGTTATGTACATTTATGTGCACATTTTTGTTTTTCTGTAATAATTCTGTAATAGTCTCTCTCTTCTTAATATCTTGCTTAAGAACTAGTATTTCGTCAATAAAAACAACATAAGCCTTTTCTCTTACATTATTATTGTATGCATGTATATATATACTTTATATACTTGTGTTTTATAGATTTATGTACTGTTACCTACGTATTTATGCAATAAAATAGACAGTTTTAGGTTTCAAGCTGCTCGTCGTAATTAATTATCATCATCATCTTCGTAATTATAAATCTATTTATGCATCATATTATTATGCTCTTATTACGCTTGTACGTTACCGTCACTACAAAGTGTCTGAATTCCTTCGAGAAGTAAATGTTTTTTTCTTTCTTAGCTGTCCTTTTTGCTATACACGCTACTTCTAAATAGTTGCATACTCGTATTATCGCAGATCATATTATTATTTTTTTCACACTACATTATTATTACAGCATTACATAAGTTGTATTGAAACATATATATATATATGTATACGTTACGTGTGTCAAATATACCACATGTACAGAAGGAGCTATATATCATTGCTAAATTCTATAAAAATGTAAATTAATCTTGGCTTGATATCTTACGGCTTTTGAGGATGATGATAAAGTGACAGTTTGACAGTGCAAAAAACGCATTATGAGACAACCTTTTTCTGTGATGATCCGACGGAGGAGTTCACAAAATTCATTACGCTTATGATTATGCTTACAAATATAATTAACAACAGAGATGTAATAATATAACAATTTGACGGTGGTTTTACGGATCCGTCGTACTTATCAAAAAAATTGTTTCTCGCATTACGCTACGTTACAATACATTACATACTTCAATCTTTGAGCCTGAAACCTTCATAAAGTTGGGTAAAGGTAGGTAAAGTAGTAACGTATTCATTATTACGCACGTTCATTATACATTATTACTTTTTCGTCAAATATTTAGCAAAATACTTTTTACACATTTTTCTTCATGGAGAATAATAAATGTATACAACTGTAATTATTATTATTATTATTTCTTACTATATATGATTCTTTGAGAGAGGAGAAGAAGAGAGAGTGAGAGTTCAAGCTTTGAATTGCGATTTTTAAACAATATATCGCATTTTTTTCGGTTCTACTTTCTGCTACTGGATATACCAAGTGAGACATGGCATGCCAAGATTATGTGCAACAAAGCAAACAGTTTCTTACGTGTCTCAGTTTCCAAACAATTGTAGTCAAAGTTGGATCATTTCAAGGAGCAAAATTGAGTTCGTTTCACTAAACTTATGTTAAAGCTTGATTTTAAAAAACCATTTTTAATCGAAGACGTTACAATATTTTTCTTGGAATCCTTGGACACGGATTATAGATAAAAGCGAGGGTTTAACAACATGTAATACTTTTACAAAATATACGTGATTCTTTTTGTAAAAAAAGATCATAAACTAATATGGCATTTGAAGTGCTTAGCTGACTTTCACTGGTGGACAAATAAAAAGTCACGTTATTTGTATTAGTTCTATTAAGTCTAGGTTAAAAGCCAACGGATAGTTGAATACTATTATTTAAGTAGGTCTGGTAATGTTGATACTAATTGTAAATAAATTTGTGACTTGTTCATAAAAAATCTCAACGATAAAACAAAACAAGGTCGAATAAATGCAGGTCTGTTACGGTTATATCCTATACTATTCATAATTGTACCGTCATTAAAATTATGTCGTACATGTCTAAATTGTTCGTTGTTGGTGTTAGATTGACCTTGACAATGATCAATTCAAGAGCAAAATCATTCTATTAAAATTGAAGATGAGAGATACAAAATATATAGCAGTGCATCAGATTTTACTTGGAAGGATTTAAGCGGTCAACAAAGTCAACGTGAAACATTAGAATTAGTAGTTAGTACATTGCTTTAGCCCTTAGGTTGCTGCTGCTTGGTAATTAAATTATTTTGTATGATACGTTACATATCATCAGAGTTAACATGGAAAAACATGTTGTTGCAGCACTTGCAGTGTTATTGTGATAGTACCTAATATGCATATTTTCTCTTGGTAGCTATTATTACTGTTTTCTCTATTGCTTTCCAAGGCATTTATTGTACGTGAAGTGAAACTAAATTATGCTGATAAAACAGGGTGAAATGATAGGTTGCGTTTTAGCTAGCTATAACTCAAAAGTCTTCTATAAATTCATTCATTCAGACCCAAACGTCCCAAAAAACTAATAAAGGCACACACGAAACCGTTGACAACTTTTTTTTCGTGATCATGTTTAAAAATCCTACAAAAATTCGAAGCAAAACTGCTAGTAACTTTATTAAGGCAATTTAAACCAACGTATCATTTTTAATCCCTATATAAGTCTCAGACTATTTTAAGTAAGAAGCTGTTTCTTATTATGAATGATTGCACGCATTTGTAAATGTTTTGTCTCTTTTTCATTTGCATACGTACGGACATCACGTTACGCATTGAAAGACTGTGAGTCTTGATCACAATCAACAACATCATAACAGTTTCACGAAGTATTAGTTTTCATCATCATCTAATTACTTTTTCCTGCTCCGTCCTGTAGTACTTATGTATGTACCTTTCAAAAGTTTAGAGTACAAAAGCAACGAGCAATTAAGTTGTAGAAAAACATAAAATCGCAAAACTTTAATTACCTTATGCCGAGAGGTTAGCATGTGTTTTAAAAAACTTGAACAACCGTGATTACATTACAATTATATATACGTATAAAATTTTGTCTTTGTCCAGTTATAAAAATTAGGCTCTCGGTTCATCGACTCGTACAACAATAATTAGACACTTTTCACACTTGCTATTCTGCTGCCTCTGATTTGATTATATAGCTGCCTCATTTACTTGACTATCACGATTCACGTTACCCCTTCTATACCATTATTACTTGTTAACTGTTTTAGAGCATCTGCAATTCTTAAAGATATATCGTTTGTAACTGTTTATCTTTGATTTTGTTGTAGTAAGTTAAAGTACATTTCATTTTTGCATATGAAAGAAGATACGGGACGTCTTTTTTTGTAAATAAGGTTTTAAAATAAAACTGATTGCTTCTTTTCCACCTTTCTCTTGTAGGTATAATTTTGGACATTCTAATAATTCACATCCGTATTGATTTAAAAAGTACAACAACTCAATTTAACAGTTTAAGCTGGTGGTAACTTACTTTGAACATTTGCAACTTGATTGATTTTATAGAAAAGAATTTTTTGCATCACTCACGTCGTCATTGATCCGTATAACTAGTTATTTGATGTGATGTCAATATGTTGTGTTGTCGGTGAGTTATATTCTTTTGAGTATAAAGTGCTGTTTCTTTATATATTGTGGTTGGTGTACGTTGAAAAATTTGTAAGGAATACTGAGGATTATTATATATAAATATATAGTTTAAGTTAAAATCTGTACGACCTCACTAATAAAAATCTTACAACTAGTAAATATATATTACCTAACTAATCGTAAGTCAATTCAGTTTAAACAAATTATTGCACCAGATCACGAACCTTGTTTTATATTTATGTTTACTTGCTTCCGTTAAAAAATAATGACATGACAGTTTAAAATTCAAGATTTAAAGTTGGTTGAAGCGCACACAGTTAGGCGACTGCTCACCTACTCTTTTGAAAGAATCCACAGTTTGTTAATACGACATAAGTAAGAAATTAGCCACAAATATTGTAAATGATTCAGGAGGAGGTACACAGATTCACAGGAAAAAAGGGGGCGTTGAGATGAAGAGAAACAATTACACATGTATAAGTTTTATGGCGTCAGCATCACTTCAGTTATAAAATAAAATATTGAAATAAATAAGGTTGGTTCGTGTATATATTTTTCTTAAGTTGCAGATCATTGAATTTGATTTCGTCATCATACCTCCATGTTCTTTCAATACACCGTCCCCAGTGACGTAGAAGTAGTAGTAGTAGTCAGCAGCGTGCGTGATGTAAGGAAGATTATTTTTGAAATCACAAAACGAATATGGACAATCATCCAGTTCCTCACTTTAACGTTCTAGAAGCTAATCACAAAAAGAATCAACAAAAAAACGAGACAACAATTAATTATAAATTCTTTACTATAGAAATGAAATACAACATACTTAACTTATACTGTTAAAACAAATGGTGTTTTGGCAACTGAAAACTACCATTGGTTTATCTAATATAATGAATTCTAATGTATCGTATGAAATGATGTACTGCATTATAAGCAAATCGGCTAGTTGTCTTTGCGATTTGGTTTTTGTGTAAGACAGATAATAGAATTGAGACCATGATTTGTTAAAGAAAAAAATTCAATAGTTAATTTTACCCCGTGATTATTATTGATTATAATTGGTACTGCAATCTACAAAATAAATGCTTTGACCCTGTCACTGCTTTAAGCTAACTGATGTAAAAAATGTATGTAACGTTACTTTTAAACTAAAATGTACTTCTACGACATATAACAGAAAAAAATGTTCTTGATAATGAGCATTTTAAAGGCTTTTGTATTAGTGTTTACTTTATGTGGGAGTGTTATTTTTATAATTAAAAGTTCTATTAGGAATTATATTGGAACTAATGAGTATTATTATTGTTCAATGATTTTCAACCCTTCACTTTCCATCAAGTTCGTATGATATAAAGGACGATTGTAGCGTTTCTAATATTGTATGCTATGGAGTATATTGCAGAATCATTACTGGAGCTAGTCAGCATTATTCTTAAGTGTTTAAAATGAGTGGGAAGTTGTCTAATTGTAAGCATAATAACCACGTTTTGCATGTTACCAGTTATTCAAAAAACTTTGTACCTAACTAACTTATTTAGGTCTGGTTAGTTAATTAAGAAAAATTATTAAAAGTAAATGTATGTATGCTTGTTTGAAGATGTAATTACTTGAAGAACGATTGATTGGGTGGCGTATTCGGATTGTTTTGGACATTGGGCTGCATGGGATTTCTCCCGTTATTGGATCCCGTTGCGTAGAGTTGCTGTTGAAAGTGATGAAACTGTTGCGCATACGCTGGGTCTGACGGCGGAAGTTGAGGAGGACCACTCGGAGGTCCACCCGGATAGCCACCACCACCAGGTCCCTTCATCCCAGGACCAGGGGGAGGACCCTGATCCATCATTACTGGGGGATGAGGCCCTCTCATTGAGCCGCATCCTGGAGAAGGGCCGTTGTTGGGACCTCCCATTCCTGAGCCTGATGGAAGTCCGCTGTATGGCATTCGATTGCCACCCATGTTCACGTTAACGTTCATCTGTTACACAAAAATAGAAAGCATATTTATTGTGAGTTTCATCGTGCCCCTTGTAAAAACCATTGTTGCAGTTGTGTGAGTTGAGTTGGACTTGGATGATGGAGTCAACTAGTCAACAAGTATGTGAAACTGCCTGAGGCAACTAAGCAATAACCTGCTCACCAAACATGATCGTCTTAGTGTACAGGTCTTGAGCAGCAGAGAAGCCCTCGCTATTATCTCGCTTACTTGGTTGTGTATGATCGAGATGTCTACGTCAAGTCAAGGACTATAAAAAGTACATTGAATTCTGATTGTGAGATGGATAATGTAAAACCTGCTGAGCAATTATGCAGAGTAGATCCACATAATATTTGATCGTGCCAATATGAGCATCAAACCTTGTTCTATACTGACTACAGCTTGGTCCTTTCTGACAACTTCGTCGCTACTCGCTAGTACAGGCTATGAAATGGAATCTGGATTCAACTGGATACATTCAACTGTAGAAGACAATAACCTCTTGGAAATGCAACAACTACGTGCTTGGGTAAAAATGAATACGAAGATGAGAAGCATTGAACACAACACAAGGGATATCTAATTTGATTAGATCCAATAATAAAAATATGGAATAGCACTCAAAAGCTAAAGTTTATATCAAAAAAAAAAACTAGATGCATGTAGATGATATGAGAGCTTTTGTTGAACTTATTTTCTCACGCTGGAGTAAGAGTAAAAATTATGTCTTTCCTACCTTACAAATTATGCTGATTCGTTGTCCATCATTCATAAAGTACATGTATATGATTTTGATCAAACGATTAATAAAATGTTATCCTTACCCCCATATTTACATTCACAACAGGTCCAGAGTTGGGATTCGTGTAACGCTGGAGGAAGTCCAGGTTCGGTCTATTAGGTCCAGGACCAGGTCCTCCCGGTGGTCCCTGACCCGGACCCGGGCCGGGCCCACCCATCACTCCTGATTGTGAACACATACCTGGAGGGCCTTGATTGTGAGGGGGTGGTGGCCTTGCAGGAAGGTACTGTATTGTATTGGGGGCGTTTGGTTTCACCTGAATATTGGTTCCACCGAAAGCTCTAGGAGGGCCGTTAGGATTATTAGGCATTCGTGCGTAAGGACTACTTCTATTCGATCCGCCACTTTGTCCCATTCTTGGAGGAGGTTGTTGATTTCCGTAACCCATTTGAGGTGGTCCTCCTCTAGGGCCACCAGGCATCCCAGGTGGTCCCCCGCAACCCATAGGTCCCATTCCAGGAGGCATTTGCTGGCCCATTGGCCCCATAGGTCCTCCAGGGCCCATTGGACCACCTGGGCCAGGGCCCATTTGTTGATTCATGTTAGGTGGAGGGGGACCTCCGCCCATATTTGGCGGTGGTCCACCCATATTTCCTCCTCCTATCGATGGCATATGACCCATCGGACCTCCTCCCATTTGCTGACCCATGTGATTGCCCATTTGATGTCCCATTGGTCCCATGCCGGGACCTGGGTTCATGTACGGAGGTATGTTCTGGATGTTCATCTGTTGTATCGTCATTGTAGCATTCACGTATGTATTATTTACTGTCTGAGGTCCTCCCATAGCCATACCACCATCCACGTTCTTTAAAACAAAACGCATAATGAAGTGATGTGAAATGAAATTGCGACAATCGCTGGAATGTCAAGTATGTAAATGGAACGCGAATAAAGAAAAGTAAACCAGTGCTTACCTGTACGCTATGCATCGAAGTATTGAAATTCACCATGTTTGGATTCATTGGAGGTCCTCCAGGTGCATTCATACCGTAACCGCCGTTGGCATTCATTCTGAAATAAAATATAATTAATGATTTAGTTTTGTTGAGCTGCAACTTATTATGCACAAAGGCGCGTGTTCGAAATATAAGACAGAAATCAATGTTAGCGCAGCTAATGCAATTTAAACTTGGTTAGCACTTACCCGCCTTGTGAGGGATTCGGAGGGGTGCCATTACCCCCTGTAAGCTGCTGAGACATTTGTACCATAGATGAAATCGGATCGAAAGCTGGTTTGTTCCCTGGCGGGCCAGGGCCACTTAGATTTGGATTGAGTGGAACGTTATCAAAGACGCCATTTCCAGGACCGTCCGGATGCGGTTCCATACCTAACGGTGGCATTCCCTTGTTCATCATATTACATGACGGAGGACCACTATTGCTAGAGGTTGGGCCCATACTTCCTGGCCCAAAATTGCCTGAGCTGTTAGGTTTCAGTCCATCTAGATTCATTTGTAAGGGAGTTCCAGGCTGCGACGTTCTGTCTACACCCTGCGGACTGGGATTGGGAGTCGTACTATTTTTAGGGGTTCCTACAGGTCCAACACTACCAGGCCGGGTCTAAGGAAAACATTATTAATCACGTTTTAATCTCAAGAATCTCAAGAACAATGTGTTTGTCCAAGCACTCCAATTAACAAAACAGACTACTCACTTTTGAGCTACCACTATTGGAGGACATTGACATGTCTGGAGTTGATTTCTGATTACCAGATGGCATTGATACTGGGGTCGGTGGTGCGGAATGGGAAGGCTTTTGCTGGCCATGATTTGGGGTTGATGGATTCATATCCATATTTGAGGAAGGCATACTATGGAAGAATAAGATAAGAAACCTTTAGTAACCGCAACATAGGCGAGAGGCCGTATAATAATATAATGTAGCTAAATTATAATAGTTAAGCTCACCCAGGGGAAGCATCACTGTTATGATCGGCCAGTCCAACATTGGGTTGTTTCTGTATTGTCAGTTCCTGGCCTTCAAACACGTTTAAATATTGTATTTGTTGAGGTGAGGGTACAGGCATGAGGTTAGCTTCCTTGACGGAGGGCGGTGCAGACGAAGTGGGGGAAATGGAACACGACGATTTTTCTTTCCTACTTTTTCCTCCTTCACTATTGCTACTTTCCGAATCCTTACGCTGGACGGCAGTATTAGGGGAGTTGTCTTGCACTTGACCAACTTGTGGGCTATAGTAACCGGAAGGATAGTACGAGTGACCACCACCCCCAGGGTACAGTGGATCACTTGGAAGAGGGGAGTGGGGAGAAGGCCTGAGTTTTAAAAAATACATGGATTAAAGGATGAGTTCCCTGGAGATTTTTTTCTTGAAATCACTGATCATTTATTATTGTAAAAGAAAAATCACCAAACATCACAAGTCAACATTTGATGGTGATTCAATCAAACAGTGTGTAACTACAAGCTTCATTAGCAAAGCTTCAATTTTGAATGTGCAAACTCTAAAATTACCTATGAGGACCCCCGCACGAACTACCAGGAGTCAGGGGAGTAGCTGGACTAGGTATGCTACCGCCTCCTCCTTTATTCGAGCGCGGACCGTTTCCCTGTGGACCCATCCCATGTGGGCCGCCTGGTGGTTTCAAACCTTGCTGCTGACCGTCCATAAAGAATCCGCTGTTGTTTGACGACCACTCATTACCTGGAGGTTTGTTGTTTGGAGGACCGTTTCCCGGACCTCCAGGCCACGAGTCCATTCCCATTCCTGGTGGAGGACCACCAGGGGGCCCGTCATTCTATCATTGGAAATACATTAGTTGCATCGTTATTTCCTTTGGAAAAAAAACACGAGGGTACTGCTCTTCCACTTCCACCTAATAAAATGTTGTTATTAACTTACAGGCATATTATAACCGTCCATGTTATCAGGAGGGGGCATTGGTTGACAGTTGGGATCTCCTGGCATACCCCTAGGATGGTCATTCTCAGGAAAAAGCATTCCTTGCAACTTTCCTATTTTTGCCAGTTGTTCTGCTCGATGCCTCAGTTGTTCAGGTGTTAAATTTTCATCGGGTATTTTAACACCGGAAGGCATTGGCCCAGACATTTGACATGGCGGTGCGTTGGGTCCTCCGAAATAGGGCGGTTGGCCACCTGGACCACCAGGCCCTCCAGGAGGACCACCAGGACAAGAACCCATCGGTCCCGGACCAGGACCTTGGGGTGATTGACCGCAATACGGCGGTCCGTCATAGTAATTCGGGTAGCCAGGTTGCGGCGGTTTCTGCAAAAGTCCAACAACATAGAGTAAGCATTTAATGAAATTATGCTGCATAGAATTTGAGTCAAACAGGTTTAGAGATTTCAAATGAATTGGACATACGGGAGAATTATGAGTATTCCAGGCAGGAGCACCGGGTGGAGGAGGACCCTGATGCATTGGATTGAAATCCGGAGGCATATTTTGAGGGGGTGGTCCGGGAGGCATATTGTGCATCATCTGTCCTTTTGAGCCTTTTACTTTGCCTCCTTGCTGAGGTGGTGGCCAGTTCGGATTCCCTTGAAACTGCCGTCCAAAATTATTCATTTTAAACGGATTTTTCTGCAATTCAACAACCAATCCCAACATTCAAATACATTCTTAACCAGCAAGTAGTTATGTAAAACTGATTTAAGTGTTTAGAATAAAAGTATGCAAGAAGTAAAATGGTACGTACAAACTCATTTACCTCGAGAAACTTTTTAGTGGCCGGTTGTGACATATGATAAGCTATTATGGAAGGATATTGCTGTTGAAACACTGCTTCCGCAGCTTTATTGGCGAGTTTTGTTGAAAACACAAATATCTGGCTTTGCTGTTGCATGTATTGCGCTTCCATTGTGCTCGGTTGCTGCTTTGTTGACGAAGGAGGAGCAGGTGGAGGAGGTGGTGGATAGCCGCCCATCATTCCTTGCTGGCCCATTGGGTGAGGTGGTCCATAGTCAGGAGGACCTCCTGGACCAGGACCGGGTCCTGGACCCGACGGATGAGGTGACATATTCATATTATTCGGAGGCATGTTGTTATTGTAGTGGGGGTAACAGTTGTAGTTCATTGGGGGTTTACCTGTTTAAATATCAAAATATGTTAGGCATACTTCAAACGCTTTTATTTTAAACGGAATGGATGTTATTGAACATACTAAACTTTCCTATCCCGTAAAACTAATTAGATGCAACACTTTCTGATCCCTACAGTACTTTCTTCCTTAAACTATGAAAACCTCACGAATGTAAGTCTTTGTCACACAATTCTCTACTTCACCAAAGCCCTAAGCTTCAACTTCAAACGTCACAGAAAACCACATTAGAAATTAATAGCGTCAGTTTAAGCAGTTCGTGTGGGATTTAATGGGAACAAAAAACAATACGGTGTAAATTTTTTAGACTGCGTGTCTACTAAATTACTTAAACTGCATACAATTTGATGATGATCAAATGCCATTAATCGCAAACTACTCTAAAGATTTAACAAGTTTTTATTGGCTGAAATGCAATAAAGGAGATATTGCAACATCCCGAATGCCATCAATCAGACATTTTACTAATTGCATGACATTTGTGATCAGGTATTAATACAAGATTATTGAAACATGATTCCCAGTAAGTCTGCGTCGTACTTGTATGAGTTATTATTATGCGCACGTGGTAAAGCATTAGCTGACGGTAGATTGGCTAACCACCATCCATTCTACATACATATTCGGAAACCACAACCCAGCGTTTTTGTTTGTGTACTGCGGCGCTTGTTCAATTTAGCAAACTGAAAACATTTAGCAAAAGGATTGCTTCTATGGTGTAGAATTCTATATTTCTGATAGAGATATTCCATTTTTCTGAATATCCCATGATTACAATTTTGTTGAATCTTTCTTTGCACGACTTCCTGCATTTAACACGGAAAATGTAAGCTTTCCAGCACTCTAACAACTTTTTAGTACAAAATGACACACTTACAGTCTGGAAAATCCGGATGTCCAAGTTCCGGGAGAGGTGGTATGTCAGGCGGACACTCATTTTTGGCATCAAGGAGTTGCGGAGTCGACGGGTTTTCTAGCTTGATATCACTTCCATTCATCATCATATCGTCATGAAGGCCTTTATTTGACGGTGTCGACATCCCAGATCCATCACCCATATCCGGATTCCCAGAATTGGAAGGACCGCCACCCGATCCACCTCCAGGATCTGCTCCTACAGGTGGCTTCTCCTCCTTGATTTTGCTTATCCCATTTTTATTCCTTTTCCTCGACACTTTCGCCGGGGTAGCACCACCACCAACAGGGCTCTTTCTTGGATTCTTTCTCTCCATTTCTCTCAAATTGTGGACTCTAATCCAATTAGATCTTCTCCAGCCCCGTCACTTCCTTCTCGTAGAAGGAGATGATGTGCTCTGCTTTCACTGATTCCTCTTCTTCTCCTCTATTGCTGATTGATACTTTGGTAAAAGTAGCTGCTACGACGACGGTGGTTTTAACAACTGTTTTCTCAGTTTGGATTTCATTTGTACGAGCTCTTCTGCAATTCTATTGCAGAAGGATCAATGCTGAGGCTAGTGACAATGCACACAAACAACACCGAAAACTAAACTTGTTGGAGACACCGAGCCCACCAAATTTTATTTTTTCTGTACAGTCACATTCAAACAATGACCCTTTCTCAGCTTGTACCATTCTTCATGGAAATTGCATTAACCTCTGCGCTCCAGACTTTTCCCACTTTCCTCTCATCCAAAACTGACGATGATGGATGGCGGAGTTTGGTTGGAGAAAGCGAACTAATTTGCGCACTTTTCACTCCTGGACAAAGATTTCCTAATTAGGTGTGGAGAACAAAGAGGCAACACTCATCATCACTTTTTGTATTTCATTTTTCTTGCTCCTGTTGTCACCCAACTTTTTTGAGGAACAGCGCACGTAACTGTCAATCAATAAAATAAAAACTTGTAAACTGCAACAAATTGCTCAAACCACATTTTTCTGCTGCGCTCGCACTCAAAACATAATTGGCATTTTATTTTAATCCGTGCCACTCTTCTGTATTCAAAAAAGTAGTAATATTCCTATGTATTTTTGCGTGTGCAGTCAGTGCTTCGCTGATGTGAATGTATCAAAACTCTTGAGGTATACAATATTATATTCATTTCTCTCTTCTCCATCTCCACATAATAATATTATATATAGAATGGAGTAGTGGTGTGTATATTTTTATGTGTTTGGAGAAAAAAATGCTGCAATGCAATACCATATAATACAATGCTTGCGGACTCAATGCAATGATTATTAATATCACGAAGGTGATGTTGATCGTTTATAATATCGTTGGTTTCCTATGTACAAGTATGACTTGTGTGTGGAGCAGCTCCACAATGTTGTTGCTGTTGCTGCTGCTATACAGGCTCATGATGGTGGTGACGGTGGTGATGATGATGATGGCGAGAGAGAGAGAGAGAGAAGAGTAGAGAGAGAAGCAAAGCAGCAGGAGCAAATAATGAAGAGAGCTCCTTTTTTGAAACTTGATCCTGGTACAGAAAAAAAACTTTTTTTTTTCTGTTGGGAAAAATGATGTTCAGGCAAAAGGAGCATTTTTCGATTGAGCCAGGAGGCCGCAAGAGGAGCGTCCAAGTCAACTTGACTTTACGTTGCTGTTTGCTCTTGCTCTCGCCTCCCTTTTTCAAAACATGAGATGAGATGCGATGTGATGAGAGTTGAAGTTGAACGAGCATGAGAATGAGACAAGCGACTGCCTTTACTTCTTCTTTTTGCCTGGTGCTCCTTGCTTTGCTTTGCTTACGTTTTTTGAGCAGAGCCAAAGCCAAAGCATTTTACAATTTCAGAGAGTCACATAGCAGAGCAATAAGTGGAGTGGAGAGAGAAAAAGTAAAAAGAAAAGCAGAAGAGAAGAAAAAAGCAGCAGGAAGGAAGAAAAACCAGTTTAGCGTATGTTAATAAAATGCTGCTGGTATGCACCTAGTCTGTATGTATGTATGTATATATCCAATATTATGCAGTGTGGGGAATACATGTACCTATCAAATTTTATAGGTGCACAAAGGATACAGAGTACGTTGTACGGAGTATTATGCTCAAGAAGAATGAAAAACGAGAAGAAAAAACGATTGGATCCTTAATCATTACGCGGAAATAAGTTGTATTATTGTGTATGTATGGATATTGCATTAGTACGTTGGAGCTTGTTTGGTTTATAGGATTTTAGGTTGTCAAAAAGGTATATAAATATAATATAAGCTGGGCTATTCTATGCACCTTTGAAGAAGTGTAAAGTTAACTAATAAGTAGGGACAAGCCTCACACATAAATACTTCGGATCAATGCAAAACGGTATCTTGAAGGGGTTGACATGAAATCTTGATATACCGCATACAAATACAAAACCAAATTATCATGGTCATCATGTTAATACCCATTGAAACAAGTTACAATTAATTCGGGTGAAATCCCTTAAGCATAAGTTGTAACAAAGAGTTGTTGGAGGTTGGGAACGGAGACAGACAAACAAGGCAGTTTTCGGTTCCCCTTGAATGGTTTTTCTCCATGGAGTAATAAGCATGTGGATACATACATTGAGCACGGAGTGACTGACGCTCGTATTATCATATATCAGGGGTATACCTCATTTTTGTATTGTGTGTTGCATAAGGCAGAGGAGCAAGTTATTCTCCATAATAATCAACAGCATTTTTTAAAACTCGGCTGCCGCCTGGTTGACTATAAATAGTAGAAAGGTATGGATATGGTATCAGCCAAAAAAAGGAGATTCGTATCCTGTCCTGCATGGACTGGGGTTTATTTGGTCGGCACGAAGAACTCACTCTCTGAGTGTACCCTGTATAAATAC
Source organism: Orchesella bifasciata (assembly GCA_034697805.1). Lineage (NCBI taxonomy): Eukaryota > Metazoa > Arthropoda > Collembola > Entomobryomorpha > Orchesellidae > Orchesella > Orchesella bifasciata. Next base: position 107,102 of record JAQGAP010000026.1, read on the forward strand.
GTAATACAAGTTGGTTCTCCGTGTGTCATGTTCTATTTGCTCCACACCGCTCGCTCGCTCTTCTCCCTTCTCTACCTTTTACACCCAAGCAACCTCCAAAGCTTATATTTTGTATCTCCAAAACTCAACTCCACTTCACTCCTCTCTTTTCTCACTCTTTCCTACTTTTATTGCTTTGCCACTTTCCCATACATTTATGTGTTTTGTTGGTGGTTCTTTCTGTGAAGAGGAGCACCACGGAACCAAACGGAGCAAAGCAAGTTTTCAGTGTGAGAATAAGTAAGAAGAGCGGAGCGAATACAATATTATACATGAAATGAATACATGCATACAGAGTTCCATTTTTCAATCCAGTCAGCTTTCATATCTATCCATGTAGCCAGAGAGTCACTCACTATATACCAGAGTTGCTATTGCTCAAAAGGACGAAACTTGGAATTTTTATGTATTGGTTTGTTTGACCCAACAAAAGTTGAGTCAATGGAAAAACAGGAGCAGCAGCAAAACAGGAATGGAAAAAAGAGTGAAATGAACGCTATGCTTTTGCTTGTTTGTTGAAGGTTTTCTCGAGAGAGCTGAGGCTAAGAGGTGGTGAATGAGATATTAAGCCACAATCGGAATCTACCGTCTTTTTGGATGACGGTGAGAAAAATCTCAGGATTTGATATTTTCACCTTTAAATCCGTTCAACAGATAGCGCACTCAGGTGTGGAGTTCATCCAGCGCGTCCTTCCTTTCCAAATATTATGTAACAAATATGCATGGGATGTTGGTTTATGATTAAATTAACACTTGCATCCTATAGTGTATCATAGCATAAGTTTACATTAGTTTATCCAGCCTGCTGCATTATACATCATATTTCACATCCGAAAAATCAATGTTAAAGATAACGTTTTAAAAGCAGGAATCAATTCTCACCAAATAGTGTAATAGGTTTGTTCCAGCAGGGTGACGTAAACGTATGCAGTTTCCATTAATATGCATGATGCATTATATCTATGTATCTGATAATTGCATTTCAATTTTGTAAGTATTTGTAGTAAATTCTTGCTACTTCGTTCTTTTCTCTTGCATTTTAACTAGTTCAATACTGTGTGTATACACGTGCAGTTTTAATTTATGAATATATGGCCTTACCAACGCACTTTTTATTTCTTTTTGACTGACAGACAACAGATAAAAGACGTGTAACATGAATAATAGTTGCCCTTTTAGTAAGTTTTGGGGAAGATATTGTACGCTGTCTAGTCCAATTAATAATAAATTGGATTGCCTAGTTTCAATTACTTTGATATAAAGAAATATCAATGTTTTTATTTTTAAGGTAGTATAACCAACTCTACATGTATATTTAATAAACGATACAAAGTAGATACATAATCGAAATACTCAAGAACTTTTCAGAATAGGTAGACCGTTACCATTGGTATATTGTATTTGTATAAAAACTCTTCGCAAAATTAATTTGCATAGAAGTTTTCAACATTCGAACTCAAATATCAGCATTTATTGAATCATCCAGTGAACAGGTCATTTTCTTATGACACCTTCAAGGTTTAAACCACTATTCCTTGTTTAAAAACTAGCATTGTAAATGCACGGAAACTTGTATTGTAAGCAAAATTGGCTGAAAATCATAAAGCAAACAGGATTTAATTGTTATCAACTCTTTTCAACGCTAATTATCTAGTAGGCTTTGGTTAATTTCCTTCGTGATTGGTAGCAGAAATTAGTACGCAAAGCGATCAAAACTCGAATGCGGACTTGATATGCACTTTCTGGTTGCAGGATAATAAAGGCATGTTTTAATAAGATAAACATCCGCACCCAAAACACTCGATCTCAACTTGAGATTCTCAAGGTCATCTTGCTTTTAGCTGTTTTGTAAAAATGCTTCAGAGAAATCACACAAACATCATTCAAGCTTGGGTTCAATTTGTCGGCATAGTCCTAATCCAATGATAAAGCATGAACTTGTTTGCATCATGAATCAGAACGACCAAAATATTACTTTTGGCAATTCTATATCCCCACATTATGTTAAACGCTTGCATTAATCATCACTCGTCATTAATTACATCACTACAGTAACACAATATTGTAGTTGATAAGCAGTTTTGACATCAGCAGGTAAAAGTCCGTGTTTTACGATTACGCATAGAATTGGGCGTCGTAACAAAGCATAATACAGTATTGCTAATTGCTACGCACTTGTACTATGGCCGATATGGGAAATGAGTAAGATATAATTTGGTGGAACTGCAAATATTTGCACAAAAATGTGTATATGACGAAAGCACCTATTAAAGTTCATCCATGTCATCCTTAACAATGCGCGTCCAAAGGGTATGGAATAAAAGTAAAACAGACTTCATGCAAGGCAAAGACTGAATACCCCATCAATCGTTTGCACTCATTCATTTAGACAGTGCCAGTGAACAAACGCCTCTGATTTTTGCTCACTTTACCTTTAAAAGCTTCAATTTTACCATCACAACTTTTCAAGGAAACTAATTAAATTACAATGTCTTTACAAACTGTAAAATCCCATGCGGGTTTTGGCAAGATTGCTATTATTGTAAGTGTAACGTCTATATACTTCGACTACTATTAAAATGAAAACGTTCTCAAGTTTCAAAACGATCGGGACTAAAGTTATTTGTTTCACTTATTCTACAGGTGCTTGGGATAGTGGTTCTTGGCATTGGATTGGATTCCCATTTTAAGTCGGCATGGGCAGAATATGATCTACATAAATTATGCGTGGATAATCCCATCACTGGGAAAAAATGTCCATCATTTTCAATGGAGCAATATTTTGTGGCAATGATTATTATCTGTTTCATTCTCTCATTAGTAAGCCTAATTGCATCCATCTTAATTGATACTTCTTCCGGAGTACTGAAACTATCCGTAAGTTTACTCATAATAATTAGTATGGCTCCACATTTTGTGCAAAAATACAACACATTTTAATTCGCTACCAACTTATTCCCTAGGATGCCGGGTATCATGGTGTAGCTGCCCTGCTCCTATTCATAGCTGCAATCGTTTATATCGTGTCCGCCGAGAAGATTCATGATATTGCAGTTGATGGTCCAGTTTTTAAATTTAGGAGAGGTGAAAAACTTGCGGCCGGGGTATGAACTGAAATGAAAGGCAATTTTTTACTGTATCAGATATGAAACAAATTGTCATTTGCGTAACATTGTTTCGTCTTTTTAATTTTATAACAGGCATTAACAATCATCCAGGCGTTGTTGTATGGAGCTGTTGGATTTTTCATCTTTAGAAGTTAGTGAAATAGGAGTGATCCGACCAACGTAACATGATAAAATGCATGCAACATATAAATGTAACGTCAAATCTTCAGCCAACTTTTTTTACTTATCATCCTGAAGGATAACTAATGTTGCGAGTGCAACTATATACAAATAAATAAGACGTCCAATTTCGCCTTGTCAAAACGAAAAATGAATAAATAAAGGTTCAGCGTTCATTGGATTTCCAGCTTACTGAAGTATATTGTCGTACTCCTCTGGAACTAACAGTTTATAACTTTCCTGGTGTTGGTTCTTTTCATGCTTGTTAGAGAAAGCAATTCAAGTACAATTTATAATTGGCTGCATATACGAACTCGTAGGTAATGGTAAGCTGGCTTAGATGATCATATTTTCATTTTACATTGCATAAAGCATAACTGTGATTGTCCGTATTTATTCACCTTCCTTCCTTATTCACCCAAAACTACATTGAAATTTTTTTGCCATTAACATCTTGGCTAAATGCGAAGTTGAAGAAATGTCTTCTGAGAATTGCATACATGAATACGTACAACACACATGACTTGACTCAAATGTTTCCAGAAATTATACCGATTCATGGCTATGACAAGTGACAATTAAAATGGGCAACTAGACACTGGTTACTTTACATTTGACATTCATTTCAACAGTATGATGTGAACTTTATTGTCGTTGTAGTTTATGACATATTTTCATCACTGAGCTAGTAAGTTGTGGTGGCTATTGCTCGTGTTGCTTGCTAAAAAGTGGTGTTCAGGAAAACAAAGTAAGATACAATACATACATTGTACCACCATACAAAAAACCCAACAGATAGCACACCGAACGTATGTGGTGCGTCTCCTTTGTCATAAATATATGTAAGTGAGCTACACACAGCCCACTGCCGTAGTAAATCAGTACTTGACTGAAAAATCGCAATATTGTCAACAAGTAGGTGTAGTGGTCGATCTTCAAAAACTACTTTTGTTGTAGAAGGTGAATTAAGTTCGTCCAGGACATAAATGAACTGAAGATTGTCGTCTTTCTAAGGTAAGATAAGTACTTATTTTTCACGTAGTAGTTGTGCCTAGTTGCAGATTTGATTGTGAACCATCGACCATTGGTGTTGAATAGGTGGTTATAAACTGGAATTGGTTTCTGATCAGATCCGGAGATAAAAAATAATACTTTAGAACGTTACGTGATTGTAGGTACATAATTCGTCTTTATTCAACATTGTAGACCGTTAGTGATAAGCAGCTGACTCGTGGTAAGATAACTTTTTCGGTTATTGTAATTAGTTTGCATCAGCCAGCTGTCAAGTTAAGTGACATTATATGTCAAGTTGCAAGTGAAGAAAAGTATTTTAAGAAGGTAGAGGCATTTTAACATCGTATTTATTGGCGCGACTTGCAACACTATTGTCATAAAACGGAACATTAGATTGGTGAACCGCAGTCGTAGATCCTGAAGTCCGATCATTAGTCTGGGAGTTGGTTTTTCCTTAGGAGGGCGACTCATTGACTGATTTAATCAGTTTTGTGGTTTTACTGCATAAATCATCTGTGCATTCAACTCCTGAATCAGGCACGTTAGAATATTTACACATTAGCTGGTTCATTTGGTTTTGCTGGTCATATGTTGATTTACGCAGCAATTGGTAGTAACCTGACAATTTTTAATTTCTTGCAAAGTAAAGAAAGAAGAGCAGCTGGTTGAGCAGTTGTGGAAAATTAATATCGTTTAATTAGCTACGGGTACATCATCTCATTATAATTTTTGGGGATATTTATCCTCCCTTATCTCGTTTTATTCTTGGAACCTGTTGGACAAATCAATGGTATAAAGCTGTCAGGTGAAATAGAACATTATTCATTTAAATTTTAGTCCATCGAGGGCAACATAAATCTTCTCGGGTGATTTTTGTGGTTAATTAAAACCAATTAAAAATTGAAGTACAAGTCTGTCTTGTGAGGTAAGCATCCGTTACTTTAGTCGGTTCATTTAGTTAAGGCGGTAAAGGGCTTTGGGATACGGTAACTTCATGTGTAGTAAAACAAATAGACGAAAGGATTGGTATTTACATCATCAGTCGTCACTGACCTCACGAAACTGGCCGACAAGATAGTTT